>CBVK0102485791.1:0-15373 GCA_900067695.1 Picea abies
TGTGTAAAAACCCTAGAAGACAAGTCGGCCTAGCAGAATAAATAATATTAAAATATAATTACTAGAAAGTCAGGTCGGCCCAACTAGAAAAGTCACTGGACATATTAATATAGCTCATTTATACACCCAGTCCGAGCGCAAGTCTTGTGGAGAGCTGCATTTCCAGTTGCAAGGAGGAATAAGGGCATATGGTCATCTTTGGGTCTTGGTCTCTCTCTAGCACTATCAAGTGATATTTTTGGTGATTCTCTTGGTGATATTCTTGGTGTTATTCTTAGTGGTGTACTAGCTAAAGTATGGCGCAAGTGAGAGAGAGAGTAGTGCAGTTGCAACTGCTAAAGTTGTGTATGGTACTTGTTCTGTGGATATGGAGACTCTCTTTCTTGTGCACTACCCTTGGAGAAGGGGCGCTCTACTTGTCTTTAGTTGTCACTATAGTTAGCAGCTAGGGTTTACTGTTGGTTATAGTGCTGCTTCCGGAATCATTCTATCTAGCAAAGGTTATGGTGCTCGGGGGTGGCCTTGTTGCCTATGGTTGGGTGACAATATAATGATATTGTCTATGGTGAAAATGAACACACCTATTATTTTAACAGGTTATGGGCCCACACCACCTTCAGGACAGTATAACCACTGAAAGGTAGCATGGAAGTTCTTTGTTAAGCTTATTGTGGCACCAGTTGCATCTGTAGCTAGGGTTTCAGATTGTGCAGCTACAACAAACCCTAACCTAACCTTCTGCACACTTCAAGTGAGAAGTTTGGCATAATTCCTGGACATTCTAGTGCACCTTAACCTAATGCACCTATTGGTACTCTTAGTAAGCAAAAATGTCAAGTTTGAGTTTTTGGTCAAAGTCAAAGGTTGACTAGTCAAAGACAAAGTCAAAGGTTGTTTGGTCAAAGTCAAAGGTTGACTTTTGATCAAAATTGATTTTTTGTTCAAATTTGAAATTTCAAGTTTTCTAGCTTGTTCTAATCATTAAACCTTTTTTATTCAATTTCTAACCTCTTCTTGTCAAGATGGTGTCTAGTTTCGAATTAGAAGACAAGCTAAACGATGCTGCAAATTTCAAAGGTATGCACTTGTATATGCTTTTCATGTTATATCATCTAGAAAAGCATGAGTGTGTTTTGCAGGGAATGTACAAGAGACCTTGTCCAAGAAATGATCTTGGATTCAATGCATTCAGAGGAACAAACAGTTGAGGCTCCAGGTTCCAGGTTTGATTGATCAAATTGTTAAGTTTCAATTTTCATATATCAAGGTTGATAGTTTCTACAATACAAGTATAGTTGTGACAACAATCTTTGAAAAGTTTTATTACTGCTAGGTATACTTGGTTGCATGTAAGTACTATTGATATAGATGCCCATTGCACTTGTTTGTAAAATGAACTAACTTCTCCTCTAGGAGACATTTCTTGTTCTTGGGCAGGTCACCTTGGTAATTCTATAATCCTTGTTACCATATATATGTTCTTATGAAAATTTTATTGGAAATACTTTTGATCTTGTTGTTCTTGTTCCAGGTAGGTCATAGGTGATAGCTTTGAGAAGGAGCTACAATGATAGTTTCAAAAATGGAGCAGATGATTCCAACAAGTGGTGAGGCAAGTGATCTCACCAAGTGCCAATTCTAAAGGAAGCATGGAAATCAAAATAAGTTTTGGACATCGTTCACTCAGATGTGTGAGGACCAATGTGAACCTCTTCACTAAGCGGGAGAGTACACCTCAGATGATTTCAAGACATTCTACAGAGAGGTCGGGATTAGGAGGGAGCTCACTACTCTCTACAATCCTTAATAGAATGGTGTAGCGGAAAGAAAGAACCGATCCATTGAAGAATCTATCAAGGAAGTAATGAATGACCAAAATCTATCCATGTTTCTATGGAGAGAAGCAACTATGACAGTTGTATATGTTCAGAATAGAAGTCCTTATCATATATTGAAGAACATGACTCTAGAAGAAGATTTCTCTGGAAAGAAGCCCAGTGTTGAACACTTGAGGATCTTTAAATGTTAGCTGAGAAGAAAGAATGAAAGGAAGCTATGATGGAAGAATATCAATCCATCATGAAAAATGATGTACGGGAAATCATACCTAGACCTAAAGAAAATTCTGTAAATGAGTTTACAAGATAAAACATGCAATGGATGGAAGTATCGATAAATACAATGCAAGATTCGTGCCTAGAGGGTTCTCCCAGCAGGAGGGAGAAGATTATGATGAGACGTTTTCTCTAGTTTCTATATATACCTCTATCATATCTCTTGCACCATCCATGGGTTGGAGTTTATATCAGTAGGATATAAAGACCATTTTTTTCTCAATGGAGTAATTGAGGAAGAAGTATACATAGAGCAACCTCAAGGTTTTGGGATACACCAAGAGAAACCCATGTATGAAGAAGGCCTTGTATGAACTCAAGCAAGCTTTAAGAGCTTGGTGCAGAGCCTCTCATTATTTAATGTAAGGAGGAGTTAGCCTCTGAATTCGATATGAAGGATCTTGGTCTCATGCATTATTATTTGGGACTAGAAGTATAACATAAGCGTGGTGAAATATTCCTGTGGCAACGAAAGTATGTTGTAAATATTCTTCAAAAGTTTGGGATGATGGATTGCAAATCCATGGAAACTCTCATGGTGACAGATATGAGGAAGTTGAGAGACATTGATTCTGATCTACTAGACTTGTCCCTGTACTGACAATTGATTGGATCATTAGTGTATTTGGTGAATACCTAGTCGAACATTTGCTTTGTTGTGAACATGTTGAGCCAATTCCAGGTGGAACCTAGACAAGAGCATTAGATAGCTAAAAAGCATATCTTGAGATATCTTCGTGGGATGATAACTTATGGTTTTAGATATGCCTCAAACAATGATGTACAACTGCATGGATTTACTGATTATGATTGGGTAGGGAGTGAAGATGATAGAAAGAGTACTTTTGGTATGTGTTTCAGCTTGGGATCTGATATGATATCATGGGCTAGAAACAAATAGAATTATGTTGCACTCAACACTACAGAAGTATAGTATATTGTAGCTTGTGATGCTTTTACAAAAGAAGTGTGGGTTTTTGGACTATTTGATCAGGTGTTGGATTCGACCGTGATATATTGTGATAACCAGAGCTGTGTGAAGCTCTCATAGAACCCAATGTTCCATATTGTGATAACCAGAGCTGTGTGAAGCTCTCATAGAACCCAATGTTCCATGACAAGTTGAAGCACATTAAGATCAAGTACTACTTTCTTTGTGATAAAGTCTATAGGGGAGAAGTGGTTCTCTAGTATATCTCCACTGATGAGCATATTGTAGATATTTTTATGAAGCCTTTGTCCAAGATAAAATTTTCATACTTGAGGGACAAGCTGGGGATCGTGGAGATTGTTCCCTTGGTTGAAAGGCATGAGATGAATTCCTCAGTTAGGAGGGAGCACTGATATGTGGCATCATGGACTGTTAGTGAGTTGTAGATCTATATCATGCTAGTACAACTTAGAGATGGTCCTACAACTTAGAGATGATTCTTGAATCATGCTAGTACAAATCAGATATGATACAGATGGTTGGAGTTGTTGATACAGTGGAATGAGGAGCATCGTGCTAGTACAACTTAGAGGTGGACATACAACTTAGATATGATGCATTGGCATCATGCTAGATATGTCATGCTAGTAGAACTTAGAGACGATGTTGGTGAGCCGCATCATGCTAGATATGGACATGCTAGTAAAACTTAGATGTGACATATATATTAGATATGATGTATTGACATCATGTTAGATATGTCATGCTAGTATGGCTTAGATATGACCATACATCTTAGAGATGATGCAGGGGGATCATGTCATGCTAGATATGATAATGAGAGTATAAATTTGATATGGCATACAACTTAGATATGATGCATTAGAATCGTGCTAGATATGTCATGCTATTACATCATAGAGATGATCATACAACTTAGAGGTGACACAGTGAGGCATTGATCTACATCATGCAAGTACAACTTAGAGGTGGCATAAAACTTAGATATGATGTATTGACATCATGCTAGATATTTCATACTAGTATGGCTTAGAGATGATGTAGATGATACTCCATATCACACCAGTACAACTTAGATATGATACATTCTCATCATGATAATACGCCTTAGAGGTGATGCAAATGATGACATTGTTGATGCAGAATGATATCAGATGATATGATTTGATTGTTGTGGAGACTTTATGCTTCTAGATAGTAGTTGTATGTTACTGTGGTGGATGTGTTCCACTGGTAGTGACTATGTGTCACTGGTAGTAGTTGTGTGCTACTAGAAGTGGTTGTGCACCACTGGGTAGTAGTTGTGTACTACTATGGATAGGAACAATTGTGTTCTATTAGATGAAATTGTAGCAGTTGTATGTTACTATATGATTACCATGTATACTACCACTAGTGTTGGAGATGATTTCCAACTAGATGGATAGTCAGTGTGATGGTGGACATGCATTCTCTAGGCAGAGAATGGTCCAGGAAGAACATATTGTTGGTGGACATACATTCTCCCTATGGAGAGTGGTCTAGGTTGATAGATTGATGATGTATCATGGACTAGTATTTTCCTAAGGAACAGATTCTGGCCTGATTAGGAAAATGGTTCAGGACCGATATTCTCTTGAGGCACAGTTATTGGCCTGATCAGGTTGAATAGTCCACCCCCTAAGGACAAGACATCCCAATTAGGGTGGTTGATATGGGAATGATATTTTCTAAGGAATATGGGTCGAGATTGACCTGATTAGAAAATAGTCTGAGACTGAAATTCCTGTAGGAATGGTCTCTGTAGCCCATGGCATGGCTTTCAACATCTATTGGGACAACTATTATTCTAGGACATATGTATGTTGAGTGGGTGACTCATGCGAGACACTTTGTTGAGTGCACTGATTTCAACACATGACTTATTCAACATCATGACCGATTGATCAGATGGAGTATGGCCTCGAGAAATGATGCAAACGATGATGTATGTTGATGTTAGGATGTTATTAGACGATACTGATATTTATGATGATGTTGGTGACTTGGTATCTGTGATCATGAGATAGATTGTGTGGATATAATTATGTTATCGATAGAATGGTATGTGTGTTCTCAAGACCATTACCATTAATACCACCCTAGCTAGGAGGGAGTGTTGATGTTATAGTATTTGCGGAAGGTATTAACCTCCATGTGTAACCTTTGGCTAGAATGAAATATTTCGAAAGTAAGGGAAACTCCAAAAAGATGTGTGAAAACAATAGAAGACAAGTCGGCCTAGTAGAATAAATAGTATTAGAATATTATCTTCTAGAAAGACAAGTCGGCTCCACAAGAAAAATATAAAAAGAAAATATAATTACCAGAAAGTCAGGTCGACCCAACCAGAAAAGTCACTGGAAAGATTAATATAAATAGAGGATGTTTTAGCTCATTTGTACACTTAGTCAAAACACAAGTATTGTGGAGAGATTCGCTTGTAGCTATAAGGAGGAATAAGGGTGTATGATCATATCTTTGAATTGGTCTCTCTCTAGTGCTATCAAGTGATATTCTTGGTGATTATCTTTGTGATATTATTGGTGATACGCTTGGTGATATTCTGGCTAAGTATGGTGCAAGTTTGAGAGAGTAGTGTAGCTGCAGCTGTTGTAGTTGTGTATGGTACTTTTTATGTGGATATGGAGACTCTCTCTCTCTCTCTCTATTGTGTGCTACCCTTGGAGAAGGAGCGATCTATTTTTCTTGAGTTGTTGTTGCATTTAACATCTAGGGTTTATCTGTTGGTTCTAGTATGGATTTTTAGAATAATTTTTTCAATGGTTAAAGGTGCTCAAAGGTGGGTGGGTGATTATGGTTGGGTGACAATAGTGATATTGTCTATGGTAAAATGAACACACCTATTATTTTCATAGGTGTTTCCCTGCAATAGAAATATCATTACTCTAGGCCAAATTACATATTACAAGCCCATACCACCTAATGATTTGGATAGTGTTTTACACACCATCAAGCTTATGTACAATGTCCCATATTGCACTAATATGGGTCTAGGAATCTTAAAAGGATAATCACTACCTAATTAATATAATGGTACAGCTCCCTAAGTCACTGGCATAGGATTCTCTCCATGCGTACCATTTTTTCCCTTAACAAATTACCTCGTATATTGTCAGTAGGACCTCTCATGCCACCATGGCTAAAACCATACTTTGTGTGACTGGAGAACCCATTTTTATTTCAACATACTCACCATCATTATGGGAGGACTACCCACCATTTAATTCTCATTGTATTATAGATAACATACATTTAGGGGCCTACATGTCCCATATTCTCTCTCTTTCCACCACCTAATGTACTTGGGACTTATTAATGGCCATGCTCACCTTTCCTAGGTTGACCCTACAGATACCTATTTAGTATATTTCCTCCCCTCCCCTAATATTTCCAATGCACCACCTATTAAATTAGTCTTTTGTCTTATCCTACGTCTGATTGAATGATCACCCAGTACCCTAGGGATACATATAACACCAACCCTACTACCTAAGCCTTGTGCATGGAAGCAAACCAGGAGAATCAATAAGAAATATAGGGGCACCTCCACCACTTTCCTTAGCCCCATCCTACCCATAGAACACCTCAATACTCACATGTGTCTTTCACTTCCACATGCACTTTGTGATTTTAATGGCCATCTCACTCACCATTTCCATACACTCTTGGAGTTGCATCATCTCCTTCACCCACCTTTGGTGACCTTGATTTTGTTAACCCAATGGTTGGGGGCACCCCTCCCCTTCCCATGAGGGAACCTCCATGGTTATGAAACTCATAATTACACACTTATCACACATGCACTCTCTAAAATACCTTCAACCATTATTCTCATCATTGCCTAGAACTCACCACATTTTGTCCCTCCCTTACTAGTGTTTAGAAGAAGCTCATGATGTCACCACACTAAGTTGATTTGAGTTGGAATACCTTGTCTCCACCTTACAAGGATACCATGGAAATTTATACCATATATTTCATCTCCACATCACTCGGTTCCATTTTGCATGATATCCTTCATTTTCATCTAGAATCGACATCAGTCCATCACCACTCCCATTCATTTCTCCCTTTGTCACACCCTCATATGGTTCATGGTTGGAGTCTAAATACCTATGCATAATTTCAAACTCTATTATCATTTCCTACATTGATCACACCTTTCTCTTATATGGTGTCAATACTACTTGCAATGTTAACCCTTCCCTTCCCTTACCAATCATGATAGTACTACATGATACCTCCCCCTCTAGTATCTATTTCTTCCACTCCTATGAAGAAATTATAGAGGTCATGAATACCCTTGGTTACATTGGGATTATTTACACCATTTTTTGTACTTCCTTCCTTGATATTCTTTCACCCCTTCAAACTAGTATATTCTAGAGGCTAGGGATACCATTCCTAATAGACATGTAGAATGGTTCAAACAACATACCCCTACTTTGGATGATTTTTAGGAGTGAAACATGGACAACAATTTTGAAACCATTAAGTTTGTTATCTCCATTACTACATGGGTCACTAAAATATACTTCTTAGAGATGCATATTTCCCCATAGAGGTTACAACTTATAACATACAAAACACTTGTCCAATATTTTTGTAGCAATTTTACTTTGTGATATTTGGAAATGGTTGACCTAGACTCCTGTTTTGTTGAAAATCACATTGATGTTGAAAACCCCATACTCCATCACCTAGGTACCTTGTTATCTAGTGATTTCCTTACTGCAAATCAGATTAGCAACTCACAAAACAAAAATACATTGTTGAAATATTCAATTTTAAGCATGCAACGAAAGAAAAAAATGCAAACCAAATCATGAACTCATGAACACCAATATTTTTAGGTAGGTACCCCTGGAAAAAACACCGGAGGGAAAACCAATGCTGAGAAATATTTTATTATGCTAAAATCAGGGCTCTTGTAACAGGGATAATGGCCCACTGAGAGAAATACAATTGCAGAAAAACATGTCAAAGTCTGATCTTTTGTACAACCCATATATACACATGTTTTTAGATGTATGTGATTCCCCTACTGCACACCCGTGTACACATTCCCGTCTCAATTGGCACCCACATACATCTATGAAAATCCTGTATGGAAAACTATGTACGACACAACTCTTTCTTGTGGCTTCGCTTGAATAAAAGCCACTTGTGACAACCTCTGTTCTCTCTTCTCCTTGATCTGATATCTAAATGGAATTCCTTCTCCACCTATCCAATATATTGAATCATAGTCCCTTTTTATCCAATCCTCTTGAAAGAAAAGGTCCTTCTCTACTCTCAAGAATCTCAAGTGTCTTTCTCCTTCACCTTAGCCTTGCTTTTATAATAATTAGTTATAATCTATTTCTAATCTCCAAAGTGATTGATAGTTGATATTACTTCTCACTTCACTTGATATTTATATTACATGCTAATTACTTTTATCATTTCCTTAAATAACTCAATTAATTCAATAATTAATTAATAAAGACACTTTACTTTAATAATTCCTTTAACTAAAGTAAAATTACCAAGATAGAAGGATTTGGACAACTTTTGCATGCTAGACACCAAGCATATGAAAAAATACCTTTCCAATGCTACATGCATCAACACTCCCTCTTAGCGAGGAAGGTATTATGCACCACTCCAAGTCTATCTCTGAAGAACACAAAATTCCTTTCTTCAAGGGCTTGGTCAGAATATCTGGAACTTGCACATCTGTGGAAATATACTGAAGCTTCACTGCTCCCTTCTGGATCCTATCCTGGATGAAGTGGTATATGATCTCAATATGCTTAGACCTATCATGGAATACTAGATTTTTTGATATTTTGATACAACTCGGATTATCATAGTATATCATCGTAGGATCCAATTCCTGATCAAATAAACCTGTAAGTAATTTTTTAAGCCAAATGCCTTCACAAATAGCCATACTCACTACCATATACTCTGCTTCTCCTGAACTAAGTGCTACATAATTTTGTGTCCTTCTAAACCAAGTAATCACTGTTAATCCCAAGCTAAAGCAACACCATTAAGTGCTCTTTCTATTTATTGAATTGCCTCCCCAATATGAGTATGTATATCCCTGCAACTCCACTCCATATCCTCCAAGATACCTCAATACATACTCCACTATACCTATCAAGTACCTAAGCACATGTTTCAATGTGATCCAATGCACCTACCTCAACTCCACCATGAACTGACTCAATGTGTTCACAACAAAACAAATATATGGCCTGATGTTGACCAAATACATCAAGGACCCTATCGGTTTTCTATATATCCCGAGATCCACCAACTCCAAATATGAAATCACCACCTTCTTTAGATTAGTAATCTTAGGTGTAGCCATCGGTTTACAGTCCTCCATCCTGAATCTCCTCAATAGATCAACTACATACTTCCCTTGACCAAGGAATATCTCTCTTGATACCTTCCATACCCCTAATCCCAAGAATTAATGCATCAAGCCAATGTCCTTCATCTCAAACTCACTAGATAAATCCACTTTGCACCATGAAATAACCTCCTCTGCACCTATGATAAATAAATCATCATCATACATAAGTAAGATAAGTCGATCTACCCCAACAAGTATGAAGCACAAGTTAGGATCTGGATCACTCTTGGCAAAGCCCATACTCTGCATTTATTCGTCAATCCTAGAATACCACACCCTGGGTGCGTATTTGAGTCTGTACAAGGATTTATTAAGCCTACACACATGAGACTCTCTCCCATGTACCTCAAATTCCTAATTTTTCTTTATGTATAATTCCTTCTCAATGATCCTGTTGAGGAAAGTTGATTTCACATCCATCTAATGTATCCTCCACCTCATAACTGAACCAATAGAAATAACAGCTCGAATAAAATCATACTTGGTGACTGGAGAAAATGTCTCCTCGTAGTCCACTCCTTCTTTTTGGGAAAACCTTCTTGCCACAAACCACGCCTTGAACATCTCAATGCTACCATCTGCAACATGCTTGATTTTGTAGAGACAACTAGAACTCACAACTAAATTCCCTTCCGGTATTGACACTATGTCCCAAACATCATTCCTCATAATAGAGGTGTACTCCTCTACCATGGCATCCTGCCATACCCATTGATCTGCTACTTCCTCAAAACTGGAAGGCTCAACATCAATGATGTTACTCATAAGCACCATATAGTCACAAAATCGAAGAAACGGTCAGAGCGATGGGATTTCAGGTCCAGAAAAAGAATGACAAGGTTTGTATACTCTATATAAACAGATTAAGTTGTTCGACTCGGGGCCACTTCACACACTACTAACCAAACAAAAAAAGCTATAATCTCACATGATTTTGAATGTGCTACAGTTAGTTTTGACCTAAAACTGAACCTTTTTGCCGCCATTATTTCAGCTGAAGCTATTGCAAGTGGATTCGAAGTCAAAGAGGAGTGGATATCTTTCTGTGTCAACGGAGGTAAGCGAGTAACCCGGACCCGAAAGGAATAGAATGGCATGCCCGTAAGCCAAAGGAATCAATAAATTAGAAAAACTCGTGATGATGTCGAGATGTGATTCTGTTTGTTGCGTGTATTAGGTGTTCCAAGTGACTCCGTGTTTGCACATGGTAGAGCTCAGGAAATCCACCGGCGATGTAACCCAGTACAGAGAGGTATCGTAAATATTTATTTTCATTTTTCTGAAGCAAAGAATATATAGACTGGTTTCACTGATCGTGTTATTATTTATTTCATGTATACAGCTCTGCAGAACGTTATCAAGCGATCTTAGCCTACAGTATGACAACGACGGAATTATTTACCCAATCCCTTGACTCTTCTCTATCATGAAAATTAATTTTCTGCTCGTGCTAGTGGAGTTGTATATTGATGCAAACAATTTTGAGTTTGGATCTACAAAATAGAAATTAATTTTACATTCTTGGTCGTGAAGTTGTATATCGAACAAAACAATTTTACTCTGTAATTCCAATTCAACTTAAATAGTATGAATTGTCTCCATGTATTTTAACTTTAAAATACAGCATTGTTTTGATATATAGATACATAAATCCATTTACCAGTAAAACTTGGAATTACAAAATGATTGCAATACGCGTTTTTATTTTGTTTTGTATTAAAATCGAAGTGTTTCCAAAAGTTTAGAAGGATGATTTTATTATTACAGTTAAATTCTCATAGTATTGTTTTTTTTTTTTTATATGACTCTCATTTTTATTTAAAAAGTTATATTTCTCAATCACATAATGTATTTATAAATGTAATTTTATATAAGTAATGTATTTTTTTTTCATTTCTTTTTTAAATCTTACCTTAGGATCACACGACTAACTTTAATGCACAAGTTTGGAAGTCAAAGTTCTTACAAAAAGCCAATTCCTTACTAGGATTCATGAAGTCTCTTTATTTTCCTTAGAGAGGCTTGATGTAAAATAACCATTTTTGTGATGCTATTTGATTTATTTAGTGGCATTTTGTTTACAATTCAAGGACTCTTAGTCAATGAGGACAACCTAGCCTAGAAGTGCTAAGGTATTGTGAGATAGAAAATGGGTAAATAATAATTTGCATGGAAGTGCTAAGGTAGAGTGAGATAGAAAATGGGTAAATAATAATTTATTTGAGGAAAATATTGTTTTTAATGTTTAAGTAGGGTCTAAGACCTAAAATATATGGGATTTTAAGCTAGTGATTGTCTATCATATGATTTAAGTAAAAGTATTAGAACTCTAATTTCATCATAAATCTGTTTATGATTTTTAATTACCTTTTGTGTAAAAAACCAATGAGAAAAGAAGGTATTGTTCCTAGTTTGCTAAGATTATAGCATTTGAGCATGATAACATAAGGGAGAGTAGACATATTGTATACACGAAAACTATTCTCAATATATTCTATTAATTCAATGAAGCATTACACACATATAAATACAATAATTTTGGCTTTAAGATAGATTGACTATCTTAGCCATACAATACATTTGTTGAGAGAATCTCTAGATTACAATTAGCAAACTATAATCTTAATAATATGATGATGAATATCTCATATTAAGTACATAAGACAAGTAGGATTTAATTACTCCAACACCCTCCCTTAACGAGCACTTGTCTTGATCTTTGTCTCGTACAGTCTTCATCAACATCCCTGAACCATTTTGAAATATTTCAGGCTACTAACTCCATCAAGTTGTCTCTTAACCCTCGTAGGGGTGTAGCTCATGTTGAAATCCTTACTCTCACACCTAGGTATCTTGTTGTCTAGTGATTTCTTTATCGAAATCAGGTTAGCAACTCACAAAACAAAATTATATTGATGGAATATTCAACTCAAATAAAGGTAGCGGAAGCAATACTGCAAATCAAATCATGCACACATAAAATAATCTCAATAAGAGTATC
Organism: Picea abies; assembly: GCA_900067695.1. Taxonomy (NCBI): domain Eukaryota; kingdom Viridiplantae; phylum Streptophyta; class Pinopsida; order Pinales; family Pinaceae; genus Picea; species Picea abies. The sequence goes on from CBVK0102485791.1 coordinate 12,519, forward strand.
CTTGCAAGTCCACTCCATCTCCTCCAAGATACCTCAATCCATACTCCATTGTGCCTCTCAATTACCTAAGCACATGCTTCACTACTATTCAATGCACTTGCCTCGACTCCACCATGAACTAACTCAAGGTGTTTACAACAAAACATATATTTGGCCTGATGTTGACCAAATAAATCAAGGACGAGCTATCAGCTACCTGTATATCCCAGGATGCACCCTACAATAAGCTCCTCTGCACCTGTGAGAAATAAATCATTTATGTATGGAACCAAGATGAGTGGATCTTCCCAAACAAGTATGAAGTACAAGTTAGGAGCCACCTCACTCTTGGTAAATCCCATACTCTGCAAGTATCCATCAATCCTATAATACCATGCCCTTAGATTTGGTTTGAGTTTGTACAAGGATTTCTTAAGCCTACACATATGAGAATCCCTCCCATGTACCTCAAATCCCTGAGGTTTCTCTATGTATACTTCTTGCTTAATGCTCTCATTGAAGAAAGTTTTTTTCACATCCATTTGATGTATCATCCACCTCATAACTAAAGAAACATAAATAACAACTCAAATAGAAGCATGCCTAACAACTAAAGAAAATGTCTCCTCGTAGTCCACTCAATTTTTTTGGGAGAACCCTCTCTCCACAAACCTCTCCTTGAACTTCTCGATCCTACCATATGCATCACGCTTGATCTTTTAGAGCCACTTGGAACTCACAACTAACTTCCCCTCCAATCTTGGCACTATGTCCCAAACAACATTCCTCATAATAGAGGTGTACTCCTCTACCATGGAATTCATCCATGCATGTTGATCTTCTTCTTCCTTAAAACTGGAAGGCTCAACATCAATGATGTTACTCATAAGCACCATATAGTTCGGAAACTTCTTCGGAGGCCTATGCTCTTTGAACACACTCCTAGGAACCTCGCCAACATCCTTCAATGTCTGTACTAGCCACATGAGTTTCCTGATAGGACTGGAAGGGGATAAATCCTCCTCCCCACCTGAAGTATGAATTGCTTAATGTTTCTCATCCTTTGGTGCCTGCTGCTCCTCATCCTCTGTCACTGTTGATGACTCTTGAGATCTCCTAGATGCCAATTTTTCCTCAAACTTAACATCTCTTCTCACATTTGTCTTCCTCTGTTCTGGAATGAAGATCCTATAATCCTTTGAGGTCTCTCTATACCCCTCAAATATACCCTTCTTTCATGAAGGCTCTAGCTCCTTCCTCTTCTCCACATGCACATGGATGTAGACTGGAAAACCAAAGATCCTCAAATGACCAATCTCTAGATTCACTTTTGAGAAGGCCTCCTCTAGAGTCTTGTTCACTAATATCATGTGAGGACTCCTTTTCTACACATAAATTGTTGTGTTACATGCCTCTTCCCACATAAACATAGGAAAATCGTGGTCATGTATCATAGCCTTGGTAGAACCGATGATGGACCAATTGTTTCTCTCTGCAACCCCATTCTGCTGAGGGTTGTATGAGACTACCAACTCCCTCTTGATCCCTTCCTTCTTGGTGAAATGCTTGAAGTCATTAAAGGAGTACTCTCCCCCATTATCCAACCTCAAGACCTTGCTCTTCTTACCTGTCTAGTTTTCCACATGAGCCCACTGTAACGTCCCCAACCACCCCAAGCTAGGCCACACCACACAACCTCAACTTTTGTATCTCTAAATCAACCAAACTATAACATCACCAACATACTACTGAGCAATATTAATTTAAAATTTCACTGTGCAGATTTTACTTTAAACACAAGTCCACGTAGTAACACTTAAAGCAATGTGCTCAACCCAAACTTGAGTCGCGTCACACAACTTATAATAACAGAAGAAACATTATCCATTTTAACTCAACTTAAGAAATGAAAGTAACTCAATAACTGCAAGCACCAAAATACGGATCAAAAAACACAACCGTGCACACAACCATCTTGGCATCATGCACCAAATCTGATTTTGTTGTGTGCATAGTCTAATTCCTTGAACATACAGATGAATTCCAGCCTTCTTTGCACACATACTCCTTTCATGTGCACCTAGCTACACAATCCTCTTCTTGAAGACTCATAACCAAAATCACAATCTTAACTTAATAGACAAGGCTATCATTAACAAACATGCTCATGCACAACTACAAATACAGGAAATAAGCACCATATTTACATGTACAAGCAACATTAAACAAAATAACGACAATGTGACTACATACAAGAATTAACCCATATCAAGCATAGAAAAATATGCACAGAGTAAACAAGATAAGAACATAAATAACATTCATTTTTCATCGAAATCACCAACTGCACACATAACTCTAATGTTCCTCCTATCCATAGACTATGTTTCTCATAATATTTCAGCAACATGTCACCCCCGAGTTGGGGCTTAACTCCACCAGGGAAAAAAGGGTTCCTAGTGACAAGCTAAGGTCTGATTCTCAACAAAATTTCTCAGTCCAAGGTGCTCGCTAATGAAACTAGCCTACAATCCCTCATTCCCCACGTACCTATCACACCCAAGGAAATGTTCCCCTTCTCTTATCAACAATCCGTTGACTACCCCACTTCCCTTCCCAGGGTTACTAGCAACAGGCTGGAAATGAAGTCTCCAAGCGCTGCAACTAATATCCAATGCACCAGGGAGAAATTCTTAGCAATACTCTCACCTTGAGAGTATGCTCATGGGTATGACAACCACTTCACAACAACCGATCTCTCACGCAAAGAGACTTCTCACGGTTTGTCAACCCATCTTCTTCACAGTAAAACTGTTAATTACCTGAGTATATCTACAAATATAATCACCACAAATACTGAATACACAATAGATCCA
>CBVK0102485941.1:0-13490 GCA_900067695.1 Picea abies
TGGAAAAGAATTTAGGTTAGAAGCCCAACTAGATGAGTTTGAAATCAAGGATGTCATACTAGATTTGGGATCATATGTTAACATCCTACCTAAAAGGACCTGGGAAGATTTCGGAAAACCTCATTTAGTATATTCCCCCATCCAGTTAAGAATGGAAAAACTATATTGCATCTTCCCAGTTGGAAGGCTGGAAAATGTGGAAATAAATGTTGTGGGAGTTAAGACCACAATTGATTTTGAGGTTATTGAAATTATGGGAGATAAGTATCCCTACCCTGCTCTACTCAGAATTGATTAGGAATATGACAATTATTATAGTATTGATTTAAAGAGGGACACCATGACGTTTGAAGAAGATGACATAAAAGTAGTTTATCCCTTAGATCCTTATCCAGGGCCTAGATATGTTGAGCCAATGGACAATAATATGGAGTCAAAGGCCCTTGACCAATTGTACACTGTCACAATAGGCACGAGACTATATTACATCAATCCTATGTCAGATAGATGAGTAAGCTGGAGAAGTATACAATCTGTTGATGAGGATTTAGAAGCAACATTTGACAGTTGGAAGCAAGGTTCATATGAGTGATTTTCAAGGCAATGTGCAAATGTAAGGGAAATAAGATGGATTGGAACTAATATCAAAGAATCCCCTACATACAATGGTACCTCATAGGTACACAATTTTATCACCAGCATGGGAGAAAATATAGCAGAGGAACAAATGATCTCTTCTCTTTTGACTTAGCCTTGCAAGATACCCCCTCTAGATGGCATGCCACCCATAAAGTATCAATTATAGAGTGGGAGGATGTAAATAAATCCATCCAATGTCGATTCCAGGGGAGGGATTGACTAAAGGAAGAAATGAAGATACGTTTCCAAGATGTGCAATTGTTCGACAGATGATATGACCCTTGGATGCATATTGAGAATTTCCTAAAGCAGTGGAGAGTTGTAGAGGTACCCTCTCACCTATGGGTCCAGGTATTTTTCCATTCATTGGGGCCTATTCCAAAGGCTTGTTAAATACATGAGGAGACCAGAAGAAAAATGAATTGTTTGCAGATCTTACAAGAACAATTATGCAAGGATTTTTCCTTTACAAGTAAGTATCCCAAGCTCAACATTGTCCTTCAAAGAATAAGGGAAATGACTTTTACTGACATTTGTAAAAAGAGATCAAGTCCATTAGTATGTGATGGCCATGTTCACTTCCTTCAGTCTAGTCTGAGTCTTTAAATTGATAAGATATTTGTACCTTGTTGTAAAATTGAGAGAGACCTAGAAAACCCTGATGGCTTAGAAGATCTTATAAACTTAGACATTAAAGAAACCAAATGCAGTAGAGAGATTCAAGATACCATACCTAATCACACCTGTAGCTCCTATAATCATCCAATAAATTTGTGAAAAGTCCATATAGGGTGTGTAGATAATCCTAAGATAGAGTCTATAAGAGACTACTAGGATGAGCAAGCTATGAATAAGGTACATAGTCTATTGCGGGAGTATGAGGACTTGTTTCCAAAAACATTATCAGAGCTAAAAGGAATAAAATGAGCCATGGGATAAATGAGAATAGAGTTGAAACCTGGATCAAGACTTTTGAAGAATAGACTATACCACCCCAACCCTAGAGTAAAATAAAAGGTTAAGAAAGAAGTGGAAAAGATGCTTGTGGAAGGACTTATTTCCTTGTTGAAGAAGAAGAATGGATTATCCCCATAGTTATCCAGAGTAATAAAGGCACATAATACATTCAGGTCTATGTGGATTACAGGAGTCTGGATTCTATGTGTGTGCATGATCCGTTTCCCACACCTTTCAGTGACGAGGTATTAGATCAAGTTGCAAGAAAATAATGCTATTCATTTACAGATGTATTCTTATGATATCATCAAGTCAGAATCATAGAAGAATACAAGAACAAGACTACATTCATAAATGAATGGGGATCATTCACATAAAATGTAATTCCCTTTGGGTTGAAGAATTCCCCTGCAGTTGTCTCTCAAATTGTGATAGCAACCTTTTGAGAATTCATCCACAAGTTTGTAGGAGTCTATATCTATGATCATGTTAAAATATAATTTCATAGTACTATGCCATATTGTATGCAGAGAAGGAGTCCTGGTAGACCCAACTAAAGTTGTGGTGATTCTGAATATCTCACCAGCTACAAGTGTCCAATTGTTGCACTCCACACAAGGACATACATGATATCACTACAGGTTCATCAAAAGATATGCAACTATTACAACACCCCTTGAGAAATTGTTGAAGAAGTATGAACTATTATGATGGATGCCTGAGTGTGACAAGGCATTTGACATTCTAAAAGAGAAGCTAAGTACTGCACCGATCATGATATTTCCAAATTGGGAAATTGAATTCCATGTACATGTGAATGCATCAGGAATCACTCTGGGAGCCATTTTAGCACAACCAGGGGAAGGAAATATGGACCACCCTATTTACTTTTCCAACAGAAAACTATTGAAAGCTAAGCGCAACTACACAACCACTAAAAGGGAAGGTTTGGCTATTATTAATGCATTACAAAAGTTTAGAGACTACTTGTTAGGATCTCATTTCAAGTTTTTCACTGACCATTCTACATTGGAGTACCTAGTCAATAAACCGGTATTGGAAGGAAGAATTTGCAGATAGCTATTGATGTTCCAAGAATTTTCGTTTGAAGTGATTGTAAAACCAGGAAGATGCAATGTATGTCCAAATCACGTTTCGAGGTTGGAGTCAGGGGAAAGTGGTGGAGCAGTGGATGATCATCTCTCAGATGTAGACATGTTTCAAATTGAGTTCATTCCAGAGTATATTAAAGACATTGTTGTCTTCCTCAGTACGTGAACTTGCCCAAAAGTGTACTCCACAACCCAGAAATGACATACGTTAGTTCACGCAACAGATTATCAATTGACTGTTGGGAAAATTTACAAATTGGGACTCGCCAACATCCTTAGGAGATGTGTCTTAAACCATGAAAGGCAAGATATCATGTGGGAATTCCACAGTGGAGTTTCGAGAGGACATGTTGGAGGTAAGGCCACTGCACATAAGTTACTTCAAACTGGCTTATGGTGGGCCACATTATTTAAAGATGATAAGGAATATGCTAGATCATGTGACATTTTCCAAAGAGTAGGAAAGTTGTCTCAAAGAGATGAATTACCCCTTCAGATAGTGAGAGCACTTAAAGCATTCGAGAAGTGCGTTGTTGATTTTATTGGACAAAACAACCCACCAGCTAAGAACTCAAAGTCTAGATACATTATTAATGCAACTGATTATCTTACAAGATGGGTTGAAGTAGAGGCAACCAAGATTTTTCTACAGACACAACTACTAAATTTATCTTTAAGAATTTTATCACTCGGTTTGGATGTCCTAGAAGTCTAACTAGTGATAAAGATACTCATTTTATTAGGAGTACAATTACAGCCTTAATGGCTCAGTTTATTATACAACATCATAAGAGCAACCCTTACCATCCACAAGCTAATGGTACGATAGAGGCCTTCAATAAAATTCTAGAAAGAGAACTCACAAAAGTATGTTATGCAAATCGGGAGGAGTGGGACGACAAATTTCTAGTAGTCTTATGGGCTTACAGGACTACTACAAAGAAGTTACACAAATACACCCCATTTTAGTTGGTGTATGGAATATAAGCAGTTGTAACTGCAGAATTTATCACCCCTAGTCTTTATATATCCTAGGCTACACACATGACAGATGGTGAATCAGTTGCACAAAGGATTGCAGACTTGCACGAACTTGAGAAATAAATATTTTTAGCGGATTTTCTTCAGACAATTGAGAAGGCCAGACATAAATATTGTCATGATAGGCATATTAAGTCTAAGATATTCACACAAGGAGATAAGGTGCTCCTCTATGACAGTCGATATTAGAAACATCTAGGGAAGTTGTGCATGCATTGGTTGGGTCCATTCATAGTTGTGGAAATACGACACTCTGGTGCATGCATTGGTTGGGTCCATTCATAGTTGTGGAAATACGACACTCTGGTACAGTCAAGCTTGTGCAACTAGATGGTATCATTCATCTAAGATGGGTGAATTGCACCCTCCTAAAACCGTACATTTCTCATACTTGAGTCAGAGCAATGTTTCTCCAGGCCAATGGAGCACATACAGTATTTATATTTTCATTTCTTGCAAAAATTTTTATTCAGTTAATAAACGTCGACTTGTGCATTTAATGTGCCATGACATATATTATGTTTTAGTTTAAGCGTTTATTTTGCATTGAACTGCTTACTTAGTCACTCAGGATAGGAAGAACCACTATTACATTCAATGAAGTCATTTAATATCATAGGTACCCCCATTTTGGTCGGAGGGAAGGTGAATCTGAGCTCGATCATAACCCATGTGCCACACATACCCAACCCTTTCATATGCTTTATGACAATAACCGTAACCTATCAAACTTTCTGTTAAGCCATAAATGCGTGATTCACACAGATACCATCAGTATCCCTGCCATGCTTGTAATATGTTAAAAATATAAGCACCTCAACTCGACCACACCCCTATCAATCCATTCATTAAACGTCAAGATCATTTGATAGATCCTACCCCATTACCCAACTCGTCGAAAACCTAAGCCTAAAACTGTGTTTATGGCCTAATCATGAGTGTCTTTATGGGCGCTTATAGAAATTCTCCATGTTATCCATTTATAATACTCTATCCATTTACAAGCAACACCACCATTTTTTTTAGCAAGATTTTAAATTTCCTGCAATTGCGCATACCCCCCAAGGTTTTCATCCTCCTGTTACAAATCTAACCCCAAGTTACCCAGCAAGTCAAACACTTCAGAGATAGCATTCCAAGAGAAATAGGAGGACGGAGTTTCATTGCCAAAGAAGAAATCCCATACGAGCTATATGATCCCTGCATCGAGATCTCCAAAGAAGAAATCCCATACGAGCTATATGATCCCTGCATCGAGATCTTTGGGAATGTCAAGGGAAAGATAGAGCAAGTAAAGCTCTTAGACTTGGATTTGGTGGATCAAGTGTTGTTCCCAAATATGAACATCGATGTATTCTAGGAAATGGATACAAATGCCATCTGAGTCATGAATTTTGTGCCCAAGCCTGAATTTATCAACCTCTTCAACTCTACAATAATGAACCTCAAAGACTTACTGGTCTTCGAGACCACTGGCGAGGTTGTGCGCTGCACGAAGTTCCTAATTATCCGAGTACATGACAGAAGTCTATGGCTGGATCGCAGATATCCAATTCATGTGGATGATATCCACCAACTCACTAGATTATCTCTCGAGGGTGAGGATGCAACTAAAGGATTCGAAGGTCCAAGCAAGCATGGGAAAAGAAAGGCGAGGTTATCTTCTATGAGAATTTCCACACAAAGAGAGGTGGTCCAACAACAAATATTGAACCAATTATTCCAGAAATGGTTCAGAAGGCATGCTATATAATCACAAGCAAGGTCATGCAGTCCTACTACAAAGGTGAATGCACCCTCTATGCACTCTTTGTAGTTGACTTTTGCATGAACAGGGTTGTATTCAAGTGGTGAAACTATCTGTTAGAAGAACTCCTGGTAGCGTGTGAGGAAGATTAGGAGAAAAGAGGGACCTTCACATATGGGTACATGTTAATAGCATTCACCATGTGGAAATGGAAGCCACCCATGTGGAGACAACTGGAAATGGTGGACAAAGGTCACCTTGCTAAAAATTTTGGACCTTGACACTTGAGGGTGGACTAAGAGAACCAAAAATTCAACAATGTCGCTTTCTCAAAGTGGTACAATTTGTTGATTGACACAAATCAGAGATGGCGTATACCAAAAGAATTTCTAAACTTGAACAAACATAACATCTCCTTTGGCTTGAACCACCATAATACTCTTATATGGCCAAGGCATATGAAGCCAGAGGACTTCCACTCGAGGTTTCTCCCCTTCTACCTAGATGAGGAGACCTTTGACAAAGAAGCCATGTCATGGACTGGAGTCAAGCGCAATACGCGCAAGTCTAGAGTGCACTACCTCTTACCTACGGAGCTCTTGAGAAAAAAGGGGCAGGAAGAAGGAGTAAGGTCGATATCTGGCCTAGCAGAGAAAAATAAAAATCTCCCGAAGCAAACAGAATCATAAGAGGAAGAGGAGATACAAACTATGGAATGAAAGAAGAGGTAAGAGGAAGAGGAGATACAAACTATGGAATGAAAGAAGAGGATGTTTCCAATGTTCCCACAGCTTTTGGATCAAGTTGTGCTATTAGGTAAATATGTCAATGAAATCCTTGTTGTTTCTTTCATTGGAGATCCTTTAGTTAAGAAACCTAGGACAGAGCTCTCTCTGGTGAAGATTCTGAATCCTCAACCAATCTCCTCGACCATACCTTGTACTCAAGCAACCAATCGAGCAACCCAAACAATGATTAACATCTAGGATTACCTCAAACTATATACCACTGCATCCACCACCATAATCACTGAACAATCCCCATAACCCCCCAAAACCCCATCTCCACTGCAAGAAATGACCACCGAACCCCAAACCACTGCACTTGAGCCCATGCAGTTGGATTCCCCCAACCTACCCAAGCATGTACCAGAACTTATCGGTATGATCCCCAATGTCCCGAGCCAGTCACTCGTTCCATTTGTACCTATTCAAGACACTCTGCCTTCAATGGAGAGTGAAAATTTTCCAATACCACAATCCCCAAGAACTCAATGTCCTCTCTCAACAATCAATGTTGAGAGTGCCATCCACATAAGCAAAACCACAGAAACTGTGTTACAGAAAGAGGCAGAAGCACGAAAGGTTTAGATGGAACCTGAAACTACGTTAGGGTAGAGTGCAACATCGTTGCAAGAGAAATTGGAACTAGTCTTATAGAACCCACAACTATGTGTGGAGCTATTGCAGCTCTTCCTAACCAAGACATAATCTTTTCCTCAATTCCTAGTAGAATTGAAGGCTCAATTTGCACACCAATTGCAATGTCCATCCCTAAGAGAATAAGATGTGGAGACACCTTCTACACAATCGATGGCCAGTGGATTTCCACTACAAGTTTGAGTACCCATGGATTCCACCCCTTCCTCCAATGAGCTTCTGCAACTACCAACAACCCATCTGGTAGGAATAATCAAAGCCTCAACTGAATAACTAGAGAAGAGAATTCAACAGGCTGAAATTGATGAATAATTTTAGAGAGAGGAAGGAATCGTTGTGCAATCCCAATGGACAAAGCAGGAACACTCCAAGATATAGGAAGAACTGAAGGTGGAGAAAGTCAAAGAAAAACTTTCAGAGACCTGGACAACGATCAAGAAGACAGTGCCCCAACTACTAGAGTCCAACACAACAGGAGAGCCTAAGGAGCAGATTGATTTGATTCAGGTCTCTTGGTCAGAACTGGTAGAGAGAGAAGACAACCTCAAAGCACAATTGCAAGACAATAAGAAAGAAGCTGAGTTGCAACCCAAGAATCTTTGAGAGAAAATATAGAAGATTGTCTTAGAAGGAAATAATGCAAGAGAAAACTTGCACAAATGGACTATCGAGTGCACTAAGATCTTTAGAAAAGTAAGTGATTGGATGGGAATCATCTCAAGATGCAACCATGCATTAGAGGATTTTTGCACAAATATCTAATCACTCAATGTAGAAGTAACCAAGATCCTTGAGCCATTGGAACATCAGGTGAAGTTAGACAAAATCTAGCAAGTAGATAACAAATTGAATACATTATTTGAAGCCCAGAAAATTTCCAAGAAAGAGCTATGCAAGTTTTGACTAGTAGTTCAGACAACATACTTGCAGATGCATCAAGTTGATGCCATTGCCGACTTTGAGTGGAACTACTTAGTTGCATCGAAACCAAAGGAATGCATCACAAATGCCACTCAACAATTCGATGTTGAAGCTTCACTTCTTTCCAGGAAGTGGTAGGATAAGGTGGATAACTTCCAAGAGGTCTAGAAGAGAGCCCTCGAATGCGTCCCTGATTTGGGCCCTTCTTTTGAAAAAATGAAATCAGAAACAACCAAAGTTGGAAGTGAAAGCAACTTAGAGCCCGAAGGAAAGAAAGAAGAACAAGCTAACCTAGAGGCGACATAAAAGTTGAATACTTGACTCGTGGTGAGTCAAGGACTATGGTCAGAGCCTATTGGGCCCTTTGTTTTGTTGGTTAGAAGTTGTGCACATCATATTGCATCTTCATTTTGGAGAAGGGAAGTTGCGCAAGTTGTTGATAAATTGGACAACACAAGAAAGGAAGAAACATAAAATCGTTAAAGGGACAATGTAACATCAACAACAAGATCAAGAAAATAAAGAACTCTTGATTTTTTAACTAGGGAGATCAGATTATATATAGAAGACCGATGAGATTGTAATAGGATAATTCTAATGAGATAATGATACTAAGAATTATAGGCTAATAGGGAAATATTAAGAAAAGGGCTAAAATGTCAAGTTCATTATGATTTATTGTTATTCCAGTTTTAAATCTTGATAGTGTGACTAGATTCACTGATGTAATGGGCCAACACCATAGTATTGGTGAATAGGAAGATCTGGGTGAGAACCAGATAGACAATGTATCATATTTTGGTATTATCAATATAAACAAAGGCCTAAATTTTGAATTTACATCTTGTGTATCCAGTCTTAATGCATGAATGAGTTTTTGTTCTTTATTAAATTTATGTCTGATATACCTAAATATGTATTTATCAATGTAAACGTAATTCTGTTTCTTTATTTACCAGTTAGGAATTCCTCAAGATTGTTATAGGTTTAGTCTATTATGTGCAATATTACATTGAGCCTCCATGCCTTAGAGGTCTGTCTATGTATTCTCCTTACCCTTCCATCTCTTTTGTGTCTCAGTTGCACTTCAGGTGAGACTTCTTCCCTCCCAGGAAGATGAAAATTCCAGTGCTCTATACTACTTCGGTACCTTTTGTTGGTAACCTAAGGACCCTGGTATGAACACTTTTGCGCTAACAACAACTACTCTAGAAAAACAATAGGTGCATTCGTTAACCCAAACGACATCATGATGTTTTGGGATCTTCCCCATTTTCTCACAAATTTCATCTTATGTCTGTCTTCTATCGAAATATTTATCTGATGGTATCCTAAAAATCCATCGATGAATGGGTAGGAATCCTTCCCTCCTATGTTTTCTAACACTTCATCTATAAAGGGGGTCGAAAAAGGGTCATGTAAACAAGCATTTTTCAACTTCCTTAGATCGATGTAAATTATAATACCCCTTATTTTATTATCTTGAACTACCATTGGGATTCTTCATTCAGATTACATGATGGGCTCAATGATACCATCTTCCATCATTCTATCAATCTCTACTTTCACTTTTCTCCTGTACTTCATATTCAATATGCAAGGTCTATGTCTTACTTTCTTAGAATTTGGTTTTAACAGGATCGTCATTTCACCCAATTCCCTAGTTATGCCCTCAATCTATGAAAAGGTTGTTGGAAAGAGATCTTGATACTCGCACAATAGGTATACAATATTTTCAACAGTCTCATTGTTCCAATAGTCACCAATATTTTCCAACTTTGATTTCTCTTTCTTGCCAATATTCACTTTGTGCACCCTCAATGGATTTGCATATGCATCATATTCGAGTTTTGGACCTACTATGATACACTCCCCTTAAGTATATGGTACTTGCACATTTCTCGGTTCTTCTTCCTCTTGATCCTCTTCAGTAACATTGTAACGTTCTAGTAATTCATGGACTGTCATAGATTCTATGTGCATATTACAAACAAGTACTATTTCTATATGATCTTATTTCATAAAAATATTACTTATAATGAATTTCAAATATGCATCTACTAAAGGTGACTCAACTTCAAAACTAAATGTTACCTTAAAATTCTAGGTGATCTCTTCCCAACCTGCTTTCCCTCTGTGCATCTCTATCTCTAGATAACAGTTCTTGGGAACCGTCTCAAGTGTATGTATGAAACTATGCTTCCATTCATGTTTCGACACTTGTCTTCAAATTGAAATACATCACACAACATGATATATTATACTGCCCATCCCTATATACTTGTGTGTAATTTCTTGTGTCCCAAATATGATCTGCATCAACGTTTTACAATGTTTCAAGTCCCCTATTCCATCCTAGTGTGTAGCCCACCATATCATTGGGGTTTCTCTCAGCACAACATCTAATGCCAAAAATATGTGTTGTTCAGGTATCCACAAGTCAAAATTTTTGACAAAATAACTTACCTCATTTAATCCATCAAACCTTGGTGTATCATGTACCTATGTCTTGATCCAATGTAAAGAGTGAGTAATGTGAGCACATATTTTGGTCGATACTTCGTGTAACTAGTGTTGCTAATGTGAAAGTTGTTCCTTTGAATTTGATTCACAAAAGATAATGATTCTCCAACTAAGTGCACCATCTGCAGTGGAATTGACGTAATCATCCATTGTTAGGGACCTAACCTCCCTAACCCTTCATGTAGGCACAATAATATATTTTCCATGTAATAAAGGCCAATATTAATAAGGCCTAGTAATAAGGAATAATAAGTCAAATGTAAGAAGATGTAATAGAAGCTTCCACTTCTATAAGATCTTCCTCTAGAATGTTCTTTTGATATATAGATTTAGTATAAATAGGAGTCAAGGGAATGAGAAGTTTTTTTGTTGAGAATTATTGTAATAGAGTGTTTTTTTGTTAGAGGTCGCCTCCTCGAAGAGGCAAGTAAACATTGTTTCCTATAAATAAAGGTATGATTTTGTTGTTGTGGTTTCATCTATTGTGTTGTTCCATTGTTATTTTGTGAAATATTTATATTTTCAGATATTATAATAGATTTGGTACCTCTTCTAGTGGTAGCACATCAGAAAACACTTGTATACAGATCGGCCTAAATATCTTGAATCCCTCCATAGATCAAACAATCATCCACCTAACTACTATAGTTCCACCAAGAACAACGCTCCAGAAAATACTCTCTACTGCATGGGTAGTCGGGTAGTACAACTAAGGGAACGATCTAACAACCTTAGTTGGTGCTATGAGATGTTGGGTCAAATATTATTGTTGGAACCCACATGTTTATCATAGTTTTATATCACAGGATAAACCATTATCTGTAGAAAGCCTGAATATCCTAACCCTTGGGACATAAACAAAAATAGAATAGACAAGATCTATTATTGTGCAACTGTGCCTCCTGCATTCTGGTTGTGAAATTCCTACACATTTCTTCCTGTTAAGCATTTGGCCATTTCATAATTTTCAGCAAATTTGTTTTTTTCCCATGGACCCAACCCATTTTTGACAACCCTATTGGGCATCTATCCCATTGTTTTCTTCTCTTTTCACTGATTTTAGTGGCACCAATCACCCCATGGCCCACACTCATAACCAATATTGGAAACAATGTCTCACCACCTTACAAAAAGATCATGACCAAACACTGAGTGATATATCTTCCATTATGTCTAGTATTGGTAACCTCAACTCTCAAATTACTCCTATCAAATCACTTCCCACATCCATCACTCAATTGACCACCACCTATCAGCAATGCAAGGAAGCAATGAACACTTTGATCACCTTAGTTAAGACCACCCTAGATCCTTTCTCTTCTTCCACATCTTATAACCCTGAAGGTCATGAATCCTCCTAGTCCACCACTTTTCCTCCCCAAAAATTTTTGTGGGACCTGCATCCCCTCGAGTGGAGGTGAAAAAATTTGATGGTTTGGATCCCACAAGTTGGGTCACTCAAATGGAACACTATTTGTCTTTATATGACATTATTGATGATTTGGCCAAAATAAGGTATAGTATTCTCCATCTAGATCCAGAACGTTGGAAATGGTGGAAATGGATAAAAAATTCTTGCCAAGGGTATGTGAACTTTATCAACACTTTGACACTAACACCAACCATTTTGTTTGTTTGAAAATGTTGAAACAATTTGGCACAGTGGAAGACTTTATAGATACTTTTGAGAAACTGGATTTTCTCACAAAGGGAATGTCTAATTATTTTTCCAGAGAATGATTTATCAGTGGCCTCAAGGATGTGATCCATGCCCACGTCCTCATGGATCGCCCTCAAATTTAGTTGGAGGCTACTAAAAGAGCTAAGGAATCACAACAAGTTGTCTCTTCTCAAACAAAAAAACCATCCTTCATTCCTTGCCCTAAACCAATCACTCCAACTCCTCCTTCCACTCCACTAAAGATCTAGAAATTGACCTGGGCTTAAATGGATGAAAGCCAACTCAAGGGCATTTTTTATAATTATGATGACAAATATTTTCTTGGGAACAAGTGTAAGGAACAAAATATTTTTATGTTCATATTTGAGGATGTTTTTGAAGAATGTGGTGAGGCTCACCCTATGGCCAATTCACCTGAACCCACTGACATGACTCCACCTTCCGACCCTTCAGACGTTGAACCTGTCATTTCCCTGAATTATCTCACTGGATTCTCTACTCCCCAAACCCTCAAGTTAATTTGTTACATTAAGAATTGGAAAGTCATCATCCTTGTTCATAGTGGAAGCACCCATAATTCTATTCATCGTCGCATTGTCTGCTATAGTGAGAAAACCCCTCTATGGACTACACCAAGGGTCTAAAGTGTAGGCAGAGATAACCGTCTAAAGTCTCATACTTTTAATCACTATCCCAACACTACCCCACAATCATACTTAAAAGACAAGAGAGAGGGATCTGGTAGGCCTACCTTAAACTCTGCATCCGATGTCGATCCCTTTGTGCTTGGTTGTTTCCTGATTGCAAATGTTCTCCCAAGGCTGACCTGCATTCATCAAAAGACAAACAAGAAACTACAAGCATGCATTCTATATATGGATTAGTGGGTTAGACATCATAAACAAGAAATGTAAACAAATCATAAATATTTAAGACATCATTTGGCGGGACGGAAAAGTACTTCTTTATATTAATCTCACAAAAAGTCACTTAAAACATGAAACTGACACTGCTCCTCGAACTTGGTCCTGGGATCCTCTTTACCATGCACCAACTGCTTCCATGCCTTATTCTCCTCTTCAGTCCTCTCTTATGGAAATGGAAAGGGATTTGCAATTGGGGCAAGGGGGGATTGATAAAATGGGCAGATTTTCTTTTCTCTCATGATTCCCCTTGCAATGGGACCCCAAACCCTTCTTTTATAGGCCAAAAGAGATAGTAACGGTTGGGGTGACTAGCTATGGGAAGTCAAATGGTTAAGTAATGGCCTGGAAATGAGTATCCTATGCAATTTTCTATTTTTCACGATATTCTATGAGTGTACATGGGTTGTAGTGGGGCAGCAGGCGTGTGTATGTGGGCAGTAGTGGTGTAGGGCGAGTACACCTTCAAAGAAATGGTTTTTTGAAGAGCTTGTTTAGTGATGGCTT
>CBVK0102485973.1:0-45898 GCA_900067695.1 Picea abies
GAGGTAGTTTCACTTTCGATCCAAATATTATATTCAAGGGAGGGGGAAGACAAAAAATCATGAGAGAAGGTTGTGCTTATCTTGTTTTTACACATTCACATATATAATGCAATCTTGGCTATAGTGAAACCGGGACTTATGTAACAAAGTGTACACTAGGAAAGTCTTTAACATGACATTGGTCTCTTGATGTTCCACTTCGTCTATCTTAGCCCATCTAATAGGTAGGTAGGCTCAGGTGAGGTTGGTTCAGATGGGTACCTTTTTAGGTAGACTCAAGTAAGTAAGGGTCCTTTCAGATGGACTCATATCAGACTTAGGTAAGGTGATATACATTCAGATCAGACATGCTCGGGGATAGAATTTGGGTGAAAATTGTATTGATTCAAGGTCAGCCCCTGAAGGTGCAAACCTTGATAATGAACCAACCTACTTTCTATAGAATCACAAAAAAACTATCTGTAAATATCAATATATTATATAATCCCACTTTATTTTGTCTCATAAATCCACTCTCATCTCTCGTAGTCACAAAAATGTCACATTCTCATTTTCGTAAGTGTCGTAAGTGCCACACTTTTGTTGCAATTTTCATAAGTGGTGCATTCTTGTCACGTAAGTGTCGCATCACGAAAGACACCATGAAAAAACTTGATACAACCCCTAAAACATGTTAGAGTAAGAAGCCCCATCATTTGACAGTAGAAACAAAGTGTTTTTCTATTGGAATTTGTCATCTTGGCAATTTTTGGAAGATCAACTCTCCCCTACTCATATACATGGAGTGTTATCCCTCTTTGTTTATATAGTAGGGAGTGTTGTAACTCTCTATTTCCCATTGTAAGGGAGCATTGAATTGGTTGAGAAAATCTTGGAAGAAATCCCCTTTTCTCTAAAGAAAACTATGGATCGTTCAAGTTGGTTTGGCTCGAATTTAACCCTCAAGCTGCATCTAAGGGAGATATCACAATTAATGGATTCATATCCTCAACTAATCCCAAATATAACCAAGGTGTTTAAGCCTCTCAAATCCTATAAATGGAGGTAATATCATGGTGAAGAAGGAGGAAAATAATCAGCAAAGCATTGTTATTCTGATCGTGGATCTTTCAAGCAAGGGGTTGGATGAGGAGGACTTGGAGAGGTCGCTTCAACATCATCTGAAGATTGGAAGTGTCTCTTTAAAGTTCTCATCAATATACTTGGTCCATTTCCTTCTATTATGTATTTACATGTACTTGTCTATGCTTGTTTTAATATTTCATAGATATATTGATTTTGTCTAATCTATTAGAGTAGGAGATAGTTGTTTTTCCCTTGTCATTCATTACAAGTATTGTTCATAACTCATGGATTAGATTAGTGTGGACAAACTTTGAAAGTGTGTTGCATCATATTATCCCTCCTTCTCTCTTTTTCAATGGGCATAATTAATCTATAGGAATGGTAGTGTCCAAAGGTATTTTTCTATATTGGTAGAGGGGTCTGTACTCCAAGGGAAAATTCATCTGTCCATAGGGAATTATTCCATAAAAGATGTGGAAAATATTGCAATCTTTTCATAAAAACCTAGTTCAATTCACGTTGCAAACTAATGATGTGAACTTAACCACTAACACTGCAAACCCTCTGTTTTACACAAAGTTACTTCAATTCTTCCTATCTACAGCCTCATCCAAGTTGGATTTTTGTTCTTCTTTTCTCACCTCCTACTTTCATCATGTTCATCCTCCAACTATTGTTGTGCATACAATTACAACGTAAGTGATGATTTTGGGTCTTGAGCTAAATTTAACATCTTCATATGATTTCTCCAAAGTTACTTCATGTTTTAGGAGGTTTGTAGCAGGCTCTAGAAGGTTTTTCCCAACTTCTTATGCAATTTTTTAAAGGTTGGAATCATTTTGGAGGTTAACAGGAACCCACAGGAAAGTTCACAACATGTGCTATCAAAGGCGTCATGAACTGGTAATTTGGGACAATTTGTAGCAATTATACACAACAAAGTCATTTTTTAATCATAATTTTTAAATGCCGAAATGTGTTCTTCAGAAATGTTTTATGGAGATGAATTATAATATCATGAAATTTATGACCAAAAATCATCCTAACCCAGTTCGTTGTTTGGGAGAAAAGTTGAAATCATCATCTACATGAAATTTCAGAGCACATCTTGCATAGGAGATATGAACTCTAATAGTTTGACAAATCCGAGTTATGGGAGGGATTTCATCTATCAAGTAAGGTTTGAATGGTTTCATAGGAGTTATTTGTACATGAGGGACATGTTTTATACCATCCGATCAAGCATCATGACCTGTTTCAAAAGGCATTTATCACAATAGACAAGATCCAAAAAAATAGGAATTTGTTATGTTTTTGTTGGAATCTTTTGTAATAGACTCCTAAATGGAGGAGGATCCTATGTAGCTCCTTGGTTTAGACCTCATTATAGTATAAAGAGATCATTCAATATATATGAAGTGGATTTTGAGAAGGAAAGGGTTGGATTCATGATGCAAGAGAGGAGAGAGATGGAAGAGTAATTTAGCCGGTTATTGTAATTAGCATTTCTGCCATTAAAGATTCATGAGATTTGTTTATCATATTGTATTCTTTGTTTTCAATTTATCCTGTCATCCTCTTTCTTGAATATATTGTAGGTTTTGAGGATCATAGCTTCCATTGATTGATGGATTCATGAACAATGGAGGATATGATGTAGCTTTCCTATTAAATCAGTGTTTATTGTTTAAGAAACATTTAACCTGTTTGCAGAAAGGATCTCTATAAAATGGGTGTTCTTCCTTTTTTCATATTCTATATGCTTCTACTCATCATTATATATTCCTTTTGTTTGGTATACAGTTTGATTTCCTTTGATATGTAAGTTGTTATGACTCTATGCCCAATAGAATGCCTCTCCAAAAACTTGGATGCCCTCTCTCTTTCTTACTTAGTCTTGCTAATCCACTCAAGTATAAACTTTTTTTAACCATTTATATTTTGATGGGTATTAGGCTTACACCTACAACAATATCTATCTGACTTCTAGTGCTAACAAACTCAATATGTTTTGGAGAACAAAACTTTTCATAACCTTGCATACCCCAAGAGCATAATTTCTCTACAGAGATAAATTTTGTGTATAATTGTATCTTTTATCAAAATTTATAAAAAAAAATATATTTTCTAACAACTGGAAAAGGTGAAATGGTTGGCTTGGATACCTGCTAGTTTCATTTCACAATAGAGTGTCAATGACACCTCAAAAGGTCCATCCTTGGCATAAGTTTTAATCATGGTATTAATCTATGAAACCACATTTCGTTCATGCATATTTTGAAAGAAATGCAGAGCCTCATCTGCATGTCTAATTTGGTGTCAATTTCATAATCCCCCCAAATTAAATCTCTCAATGTGCAATGTAAATTCTAATAATTGACTATATAGAGTAGTTTTGCATGGTTGGATCTAGTTCAAAGTAATTAGCTCCTAAGGAAATTTTCAAGATATATTTGATATATAAGCCATATAATAAGCTCTCTAGAACATCGTCATGATAGCTAATTTGGTGTCAATTGCTAAGTTATGACACATGAGGGGGTCTAAAATTTACTAAATTTGAACACTGCATATGGATTCAGAGAACCCCTAGTTTGAATCCATATGTAATGTTATAATTTGATAAATTGTACAAATTCATTGTCAAAATTATAATTTTCCATTTTTGGAGTGACACAACTAAAAATGACCAAATAAATATGATACGGATTTAGGAGTGGAACGAAATGATTAATAGACTAAATACAATAAACATAGTGATTTGAAGAACAACACATATATCCAGTGAACACTATCTTCTATTAAATAAATGAAATAGATTGAAACTATAAAACTATAGAACTGAAACACTTGCTCGAATGGTGGTAGCTATATCTAAGAAGAGATGTGGCTTCTATGCACATTTTTCTTAGAAAAATGATTATAATGAGGGTATAGAGGCCTTTTTGATATTACTCATTAATTACAAAACCATAGACATCCAAAAACCTAACTTTAGGAGATGAAACGCCAAAATTTATGTGGGCCCCTATGGGTAGGTTGGTACCTCAACTTCCTAGGGTTGTAACTTTTGCATGCGAACTATGTATTAGGCACGCGATAGCCCATTGGAAAGGTATTTTAGAGAGCTACACATTATTCTATCAAACTTTGATTACGTCTACAGTTTGACTATGGCGATACAAAAAAACATTGTATAGGGCCCCAAAACGGCCTTGGAAGTACAACAAAATGTGTTGACATGAAAACATACAAAATAATCCAGTTGGATTAGGTGGGAGACCACCAGTATCCACTTGGAAGATGTGTAGGGCTTCAAACATCCCCAAAATTGTAGAACCCACAATTATAAAGAAGTACAAAAGAACATGTTGAACTAAAAAATGCCAAGCGGAGTCAATTGGAATAGGTGGGTGGCCACCAATATCCACCTAGGTCAATCCTCCCCCCTTAGGAAGGAATGGTCTCCATTTCATTGAGTTCCCCCATCAGGTGAGGAAACTTCTACTGAATTTGTCACCGGGTGAGCCACTTTCCTTGGTGTAGGATCTTCCCTACCTTGAAAATCTGATAAAGTTGGATCCTTTGTTGGTGAGTGGAGTGTTGAGCTCAAAAGTATTGCTACCCACAACCTTGGTGATAGTCTAACTCCCATAGCAAAGTGGGTGGAGCTTCTAATGGGGCCCTATAATATGATCCTTTTGCAAATGTAATCAGACTTTGTCTCCAACCTGAAACTGGTGTGGTACACCATGTTGATCATGACACTGCTTGTACTTAGCATTGACTTTCTGCAAAATATCATGGACCTGTTAGCGAATGTGTTGAATCCGCTCAATGAATCTAGTGGCTTTGTCGGTCTCAGAATGAACATGTGAAGAGTCTATCTATGTGGTGTAAAGAGATAGTGCAACATCAATGGGATCCAAGGGTTCGAATCCCATCCCCACCTGAAATGGGTTATGGCCAGTGGAGCTATGGAGAGCCCTATTGTAACTATGTTGAACATAGGGGAGACTCTCATCCCATGTATGCATATGCTTAGAGTTGTATATGCGCAGGATGTGAAAAATCATCCAATTAAAGTCCTTTATTTGGCCATCTGTTTGGGGGTGGAAAGTAGTGGATTTAGTGAGCTTGGTGTCCAATAGTGACCAGAGATTTGACCAAAATCTGTTGGGGAACCTGATGCAGACCCCATACCTCTGCCTCGGTAGGGTCCATTGACCTTCTGGTCAAGGATCATTCTTCAATCTATCGAGTTGAAGCATCTCTTCGATTCCCTGCTGGAATCCCATGAGAAAATCCAGAGATCTTTTATGAAACTCTTCTTGCATGACTAAGCATCATCAAGCACGATCCTCACTTCCATATGACCACAGGTTGTGACCGCTTGCCTACACAAAATGCGTGTCGCGATTTTTTGTGTCGAGAATTCCCGGTGTGATTCACCTCCATTCTTTTGACTCCTGAAATGTTGATATTTTTGAGCTCCCAATCCAACGGTTCTAATTCCCCCATGATCTAATGGCTCAAATCTCATAGAGGTTTCGTGTATCGAGACTTCGTGTATTGCGAGGTCGAAATACTTTTCACCTATGTTCTCCCGATCCTTGAGATGTTGAAATTCTTCCTAGACAATCAATGATCCAGATCTCTCCTTGATCAACGGTTGTGATCTAATCATGAATTCATGTTTTGCGAGCTCTCACGATTTCCCTCTTTGACTTTTTCCTCCTATGAGTCAGTGAAATGTTGATCTCTCACCACGCATCCCTCCCTATGGAAAGTTCTGATGAGGTCAGGATTTCGTGACTTGCAACCTCCAAGGCACAATGTCCTTCACATTCCTAACTCCTGAAATGACGATATTTTTTAGCACCCCAAATCTGATGGTTCACGCTCCTCT
Organism: Picea abies; assembly: GCA_900067695.1. Taxonomy (NCBI): domain Eukaryota; kingdom Viridiplantae; phylum Streptophyta; class Pinopsida; order Pinales; family Pinaceae; genus Picea; species Picea abies. Next base: position 5,975 of record CBVK0102485973.1, read on the forward strand.
ATATATAACAGATCAGATCAAATTGTGATTTTATGTTTCGTGAGTTCTCACGACTCAACCTTTGACTCCTTCCAGTCACGAGTCAGAAAAATGCTGATTTACTGCCACTTATCCATTGGCAATGTATGGTCCCAATGATTTCGAGACTTCACGACTTCACAAGTCGGCTCTCCTCCTATGCACTCTAAAGGGATAAACCTCATGCACTTCCTTCGGATCAAATGACTATTGGTCCATGCGCTTCCATATCTGACAACTGAGATCTGTTTCTCTTGCGCACTCTCCTATGTGTCTGGACGTGAGATTCAATGGTCCAGGTATTCTCCCCTGTAGCTGATCTAATGACTGTTGTGATCCTCCTCCTAAGATTTGAATTTCTTCCTGACTTGGAATATTTCCAACATTTCAAAGGATTTGACCTTTGATTCCTCTACGAGCCCTATGACTTTGGGTCTTGCCTACATTTTGGAAACACTATCTCTCTTGAGATTTTGAATTTGAAACAGTTCACTCCTCTGCACACTCCTTGTGCTCTGACTAACCTTCAGAGGGCTATCTTTCAACACTTCGTCCAAGTGTTAGCCTGGTGCAATCCTTGCATAGGTCTTCATCCATAGTATTTCAGCAACTCTATAAGTCTCTTCCTCTGACACTTCTCTTATCTCTGAACTTGAAATAGAGTTCTTCTCGTGCACTCCGTGCACTTTCTCGATGCCCACCTGGCAGAGCTTCTACAGAAAGTTCAATAGTTCTTTCTCTCTATGCCTTCTATGCATAGTCTTCCCTCCAAGGTGTTAAGTAACCTTGAGGCTCTCTTGAGTCTGCAAATTATCCTGGTGTACCCTCCTAGAACATTCTCCTCTGAACTCAACAGAGAGATTCAGATGCGCACTCCTTGCATTGCCTACAAAACTTCTAACGTTTTGTTGTGCACTCCTTGCGTTGGCTACAAAACTTCTAACGTTTTGTTGTGCACTCCTTACACAGCCTAAAGAACCCAGAATGATATAACTAAACTCAATGAAGACAAAATAAATATATCTTCCTACTGTAAATGAAAACCTATCATACATCTACAACATTCATTCATGAAATACAAAATACATGAACAACAATATGCAGGAAAAACTATTTTTCTATTATCTTTGTGTGTCTATACAGATGATTACAAAACTGGACTGTAATAAAGTCTCAATTCTCTCAAGCTCCCTCTCATAACTTCTAAGACCTCCTAAGACTCTCTCTACCTGAGATATCATTCCTCCTGTCCTAATTACAAAAGACGGATTTACGAGCTTATCCTCTTCACCGCCTTAGTGCCATCGCTATCCCAGCTACGACACCATACTTCTATGGCTACATTACATAAATGGATTTCCAGACTTGACTATGTTCTGGACCCGCTACATGTAACCATTTAAGGAAACCCTATCCACTACCTGTAAAAAGGCATTGTCTGGCATTTATCATCCTTACAACACGATAATCCGTATAGGATTATTTTAAATTTGAAAAATGGGATGGTCAGCGCCTCTCCCTTTCTCTATTGTGTGTCTACGTGTTGGTGCATATGCTGAGGTGGAGTGATGATCCTGCATCATACTCCCCTACTAGGAAAATCATGAGCTCATGCTCATGAGTTCTTCTTCTCCAACATTGAAATCCTCTTGGATCCCAAGATTTTCCTTGGAGTTCTCCCCTTTCTCCTCTCCAGCTATGCTGTTGTTGCTTCTCCATATTCTTCTTATTATTCCCTATTGCTATGGCAGGTTCTCCTCTGTTCAACTCTCCCTTGTTGACTTCTTCTACTGACCTCAACATCAGCTTCCTGATATCCTCTATCAATCTTTCTAGCTGCTCCAGTGGTTGGTTCTCCTTATGTAGTCTTCTCAGCTGCAACTCATTCTCATTAGTGAGTAGATCACCATGATCCCTCATGTCATTTTCTTCCCTTGTGGAATTAGCTTTCCATTCTGCTATAGACTCTAGTTCTGTAGTCTTGTCTCTAATATGTTTCTCAGCTTTCTCCTCTAATAGATTAGCTTCTGCCATTTCTCCTTGTGTTGGCTCAAGTCCAACTTCTTCAACCAGCTCCTAGGGCTGGTATTCTCCTCCATCTGTCTGCAACTTAGCCTGTTGGATGTGCAAGATTTTCACCATGACCCTTCTCTCCAGGGTTTCCAATTCCTCATATAGATCAACAAGTTCTATGTTATTTGCTTCTCTTTCTATTGTAGGATCCAGTGTTGCAGTCATATTTGTTTCAACTTCATGGATGAATAATTTGAGACATTCTTCTGAATTCTTATCTCCTTATGCCGGGGTAGACATCAATGTCTGATCGATTTCTTCCTCTTCTCCTCAGGTAGCTTTTGATATCTCCTCCTTCATCATGATAGTCACCGCTGGTTGTCCTTCTTCTATTGTTGCATCTGCAACACATGTTCTGGCCTCAATTGGACTATCTGGTAGGAATATCTGAATTCCCCCAATGATCATAATGTTCCTCTGATCCTCCTCCTTTGTGATGGAAGTATTCAACTTATGATCGTCTTCATTCACATGGTTTGTAAAACCACATGAATCTTCATCCATCAACACTCCTTACTGACATGAACTCTCCATAGAGTCTGTGAGACTCTCAGATAGTCTCATCTCTTTCCCCCTATCCACCTGGCAATTTGAACTTTCATCACTGCTCCTATGGTAATACATTATACCTTCCTCTAATCTCTTTCTATTTCCCACTTGGCAACTTGAAAGTCCATTTCTTCCCCCCTGGCAGTTTGTGAGATATTCTGCTAATCTCATATTGTTTCTCACATGGCAATATGAATTTCCACTACCGTCCTCCTGACAGTCTATGAGATCCTCCAATGATCTCATTTCATTTCCCACCTGGCAATTTGAAAATTCATCTTTGCCCTCCTCGCAGTTTATGAGACTTGAAACTGATCTCCCTTCCTCATCACTAAGGGTTTCTCCAACTTCTGGCTCACAAATGCAAACCACCTCTATGTCACTAAGGTTTTCAGCATACTTCAGCCACACTCTAAACAACCTTCGTTGTCCTCTGGCCAACAATCTCTTGACTATCCACTTCACCTTCTTCTTCATGGGCCACTCATATAACCAATGCGCTTTAGCATTTTGCTGCATTTTGAATGCAATCTTCTCCATTCATTCTCTTATCACACTGAGCTCTTGGTCCATCTCAACCTTGATTTTCTGCTAGCAGTCTTCTCTTGGACCATGTTCATGGCCTTCAATATCCATATTCTTCCTCTACCCGCCCTCTTGGAAAGTCTATGGATCACTCTACACCCGAGAGAATCTCCATCTTTTGTTATAGCTCGCCTGACTATTTAAATTTTTGTTGTTGTCATGTGTGTGCAACAACCTTCTTACATAGCATCATTATTTTTCTCCCTTCACCAGTTGTCTACAAGAAAAATCCTACTTGCGATACCACCTGATGTTATCAAGTCATATCCTTTCACCATCTCACCCTTTTCCTGCTGTCTACAAGAAATTTTTTTGGTTATGATACCACTTGATGCAGATCCCCTACCTCTGCCTTGGAAGGGTCTACTGACCTCCTGGTCAAGTATCGTTCTTCAATTTATGAAGTTGAAGTAGTTCTTTGATTCCCTACTGGAATCCTATGAACAAATCCATGGGTCTTTTATGAAACTCTGCTTGCGTGACTAAGCACCAAGCATGAGCCTCACTTCCACATGAAAATGGGTTATGACTTCTTGCCTACACAAAAGGTGTGTCACGATTTTGCGTGTCAAGAATTACTAGTATGATTCACCTCCGTTCTCCCGACTCCTGAAATGTTAATATTTTGGAGCTCCTAATTCGACGGTTCTTATTCCCCCACTATATTACGACTCATATCTCATCAGGGTTTTGTGTATTGGGACTTCATGTATCGTGAGGTCGAAATACTTTTCACCTCTGTTCTCTCGATCCCTGAAATGTCAAAATTATTTCTGGACAATCAATGATCCATATCTCTCCTTGATCAATGGTTGTGATCTAATCGTGAATTTGCATTTCATGAGTTCTCACAATTTCCCCCTTTGACTTTTCCCTCCTGGGAGTCAGCGAAATACTGATCTCTCGCTACACATCCCTCCCTATGGACAGTTCTGATGAGGTTAGGATTTCATGACTTACGACCTCCAAGTCATGACCTCCTTCACATTCCTGACTCCTGAAATGATGATATTTCGAAGCGCCCCAAATCTAATGGTTCACGTTCCACTAGATCTAATGGCTTAGATCAAGTCACAATTTTACGTTTCACAAGTTCTCACGACTCGAACTTTGACTCCTTCCAATCACGAGTCAGTGAAATGTTTATCTATTGCCACCTGTCCTCTAACGACAGATGATCCCAATGATTTTGGGACTTCATGAGTTCACAAGTTGGCTCTCCTCCTATGCAATCCAAAGGGATAAACCTCATGCACTTCCTCTGAATCCAATGACTATTGGTCCACACACTTCCAGATCTGACGGTTGAGATCTATTTCTCTTGCACACTCTCTTGTGTGTCTGGATGTGAGATTCAACGGTCTAGGTCTTCTCCCCTACAATTGATATGAAGGTTGTTGTGCTCCTCCTCCTGATCTTTGGATTTCTTCCTGAATTGGAATATTTCCAAGGTTTCAAAGGATTCGACCTTTGATTCCTCTATGAGCCCTATGACTTTGGGTCTCACCTGCATTTTGGAAATTCTATCTCTCTTAATATTTTGAACTTGAAACAATTCACTCCTATACACAATCCTTGTGCTCTGACTAGCCTTCATATGGCTATCTTTCAACACTTCGTCCAATTGTTGTCTTGGTGCACTCCTTGCACAGGTCTTCGTCCAGAGTATTTCAACAACTCTGTAAGTGTCTTCCTCCAACACTTCTCTTATCTCTAAACTCGAAATAGAGTTCTTCTCCTTGCAGTCCTTTCACTTGCTCGATGCCCACCTGGCAGAGCTTCTATAGAACCTTCAATAGTTCTGTCTTTTTGTGCCTTCTCTACACAGTCTTCCCTCTAAGGTTTTTAGTAACCTTGAGGCTCTCTTGAGTCTGCAAACTATCCTAGTGTGCCCTCCTGGCACGTTCTCCTTTGAACTCAAAATAAAGATTTAGATGCGCACTCCTTGTGTTGGCTATAGAAATTCTAACGTTCTATTGTGCACTCCTTACACAGCCTAAATAACCCATAATGATATAACATAACTCAATGAAGATAAAATAAATATATATTCCTAATGCAAATGAAAACATATCATACATCTACAAAATTCATTCATGAAATACAAAATACATGAACAATAATATGCAAGAAAAATTGCTTTTCTATTATCTTTGTGTGTCTATACAGATGATTACAAAACTGGACTGTAACAAAGTCTTAGTTCTCTCAAGCTCCCTCTCAGAACTTCTAAGACCTCCTAAGGCCTCCTAATAATATCTCTACATGATATCTCCTTCCTCCTCTCCTAATTACAAAAGAGAGCTTTACGATCTTATCCTCTTCACCACCTTAGTGCCATCACTATCCCAGTTACGACACCATACTTCTATGGCTACATTACATAAATGGATTTCCAGACCTAACTACGATCTGGAACCACTACAGGTAACCATTTAAGGAAACCCTATCCACTACCTTTACAAAGGCATGGTCTGCAATTTATCATCCTTACAACATGATAATCCATATAGGATTATTTTAAATTTGAAAAATGGGATGGTTGACACCTCTCCCTTTCTCCATTGCATGTCTTCATTTTGGCGTAATGGTACATATGCTGAGGTGGAAAGATGCTCCTGCATCAGAACCTGTTGTCCCGGTCGGAGATGATGGTATCTGGTATCCCAAAATGGACCCACACTCATTCAAAGAAGAGCTTGGTAGTATCTGTCATTGTGATATTCTTCTTCCAGGATGTGATGATGTCCATATTCGAAAACTGATAAATGATCACAAATACACAATCATTTCCTTGTTTGGTGGATGGAAGGCCAAACATGTAATCCATTGAGATGGATTCCCAAGGCTTCTCAGGAGTAGGAAGAGGGGTGTATAATCCTTTATTATTGATGGTTGTCTTGGAAATGGCACAAGTAGTGCAAGATCTCATATACTTGCTAATGTCCCATCAAAGTTTTGGCCAATAAAAATGTTTTTGTAGAACAACCGCAATTTTCTCCATGCAAAAATTTCTTGCCATCTGACTGTAGTGGGATTCCCAAATCATATTTTCACACTCACTTGCAGGAACATAGAGATGGCGTAGATGGAATAACAGTTCATCCTGAATGTGAAAATTGGTGGCAATTGTGCCTGTACCCAAGAGCTAATAGGTGGTGGCAAAGTATGGATTTGGCTAATAAAGTTGGGGCTACTCAGATGCCTCATGTCCATAGGAATGGAGCACAGTGGTGAGTGAAGCAACAGGAGGTCGAATGAGGTATTTAGTGACATGATTTGAGCTCCTTGTATTATACTTGATGTTGATATGGAACTGTTACAGGTAGGTGGACCACTTCTGATGGTGGTTGTTCTGTAATTTCCCTTGTGTTTATATGAACTGCAGAGGCTTCTTATTAGTCTATATGATCATCTCCTTTCCTAGAATGTAATGTTTCCATTGCCAATAGGCTTGTACAATGGAATACATTTCCTTTTCATAGGTGGGGTATTTATGGAAAATATCTAAAAGTGTCTCACTATGGTATGCCACTGGATGACCGTGTTGAGTGAGAACTACACCTAAAACATAGTCGAATTCATCAGTCTCAATATTGAATGATTGTTTCATATCGGGAAAGGAGAGTACTAGAGTTGAGAACAAGTGATTCTTTAGATCATTGAATTCTCATTTTTTTTCCTTCCCCTACATGAAATTTTCCCTGCCACCTCCCTTGGTCACTTGGATGAGGGCCCATGCAGTATGGGAGAATCCCAACACAAACCGTCGATAGAAGTTGGCCAGTCCCAAGAAGCTCCAAAAATTGGTTAGATTGGTTGGGGATGGATAGTCACAAATGACTTGGATCTTAGTTGGATCAACATGTACCCCATGCTCATCAACAATGTAGCCCAATTATTGGACCATGTTCATGCCAAAAGATCATTTTTCCAAGTTGGAATATAGCTTGTGTTTCTACATATTGCTCAAAACCTGTTGCATATGTCACATGTGCTCCTCCCAAGTTTTGTTGAAGATGAGGATGTCATCCAAATATACCACCACAAAAGAGTTGGTGAAGGGTCTCAATAAATCATCCATCAACCCCATGAAAGTGGTTGGTGCATTTGTTAAGCCAAAGGGCATGACCAACCATTCAAAGAGACCTTCTTTAGATTTGAAAGTTGTCTTCCATACATCAGTTGGTTCGATGGGAACCTGGTGGTAGATAGACTTTAGGTCAATCTTTCTGAAGAGATTTCCCCCTTTGAGTTGGTCAAGAATTTTATCAATCCTGGGAATTGGGTATCGGTTCTTGATGGTGATTTTGTTTAATTCTCTATAATAAATGTAGAGTCATCAGGTCCCGTCCTTCTTTTGCACCAGTACAATCGAGCTTCCACAAGGGGAGGAGTTGGGTCTGATGTGACCGTTTTGAAGAATCTCTTGGATATGACACTTTATTTCATTATTTTCCATCAGTGAGCGATGATAGACTAGTCCATTAGGCAGAGGTGCATCGAGGGTCAAATCAATTGGATGCTTAACTTGGAAGTGCATCGGTACCCCAGTGGGTGAAGAGAAGATGTATCTGTACTCTTCCATGATCTTGTCCAATTGTTTCTACTGCAAATAGAGGCTCTGTGTAGAGGCCACATATGTGGCGGTGACCTTCTTCTTATTGTGAGAACAAATCACAAAGAAGATGAACTTCCCTATCTCTGAAATGAACTTACTGCATTGCTTAGTAGAGATTAAAGAAATAGCAATAGGCGGCGCTACCTTTGGTATCCTTTACAATTATTTATCCAAATTAATAATAACATTGTGGGGTATAGAGTCATACATAGAATGATGCTTCCACAAATATGGTTTTCCTAAAAGAACATCAAAAACTTCAAGGGGAGGAATATCACACAATACCTCATTTTTTAAAGGCTTGATTCCTTAGAGAAAATGGAACTGTTAGCTGACACAAACATCTCTTCCTTGGCAAAGCCATCTGATGGTGTAGGGTTGTGCGTGCAATGTCATCTATGGGTCTAATATCTTGATGACCTATGTTGAGATAAATTTATTTTGACTGTTTCTATTGACAATGAAATGAAGAAGAGCCCCCTTTACCCACATCTGTGAGTGAAAAAGGCATTACCCTTCCTCTAGTTCTTCTGGTTCTCTTGGCTGGACTTTGGTGGTAGCGACAATGGAACTGAGTTCAACATTGATAATATACTTCCCTCCTTATGGATTTGATTCAAAGTTACAATCGGGCTCGAACTCGGACTCCTTCAGCTCGACCAAAAGTGACTACTTGAAGCGACATTTTTCAGTGTTGTGCCAAGGTATTTTATGGTATTCACACCATTTTCTCGTGTCCTTCTTCGACTTTTCATTTCCTTTCTTGTGTTGAAGATTGGACCGGTTGTCCTGAGAGTGGCCATATTTTCTCTATCCCTTGTTGTGTGGTTTGGGGCCACCTTTTCCCTTCTTCGGCTATGAGGAGTTTGCAGATCCAAACTCTAGCCTCTTCTTCTTAAATTTTTTCTCGATCTTGACAGTATATCTATAATTTGTACCCAATGAGGTGATTTCCAGAAACTCCATTTATGTTTGAATGTATCTATGTAAACAACCATGATATTTTAGAACCAGATGTCGCTCAGACTCTTTGATACCCAATTTAGTGTGTAGAGTATGGAAAATATTGGTGAAATTGGGTAATATTTGGTCCCTTTCTTGATGTAGGGTCATCCATCGGGTGCACTGGTCCTCGTAGCTTCCAACGAGGTAGTATTGTTATTTAATGGCATCCTGAAAGGAATCCCAAGTAGGGGAAACCACAAATATTTCATATTCCTCTATGGCTCTTTGCTCATAGTAAGTATCCCACTAGTCCTTAACATGGGGGATGACCTTGAGGAGTGAAAAAGTAATCTTTTCCCCATCAAAAAAATTATGGACTGAAAAATACCCTTTCAGCAGATTCAACCATTTATCTACAGCATCCACATCTATCATTCCTTCAAATACTGGAATACCAAAAATTACCTTTACCTTGAAGGGGGTTGCATGGTCGCTTGATGAAGATGCTTCTCTTGTGGGAAGTCATCGAAGGATCTGCACAAATTTATCCATCATTTCGTTCCTTTTTTTCATGAGGGATTCCTCGAGAAACATTTTAAAAGGATCTCTTGCTCCATCATATTTTTTTTCATCCCTCATGGGTTGTTGTCGGGATCAGCATGGTCAATCTTGCAACGAATCGATTGGTTCGAGTCCCAACTTCGTGTACCTAGATATTGTCGGGGACATGCACGAAAAAAATAAAATGAAGAGTAGACCACTCTGATACCACTGATCCATATTTAGGAGTGAAAAAAACTGATTAACATACTGAATACAATAAACACAGAGATACGAAGAACAATACAAATATCTAGTGAACAATATCTTCTATTGAATAAATGAAATAGGCCGAAAGTATAAAACTGTTGAACTGAAACACTTGCTCTAATGGTGGTAGCTATCTCTGAGAAGAGATGTGGATGCTATGTGAATCTGTTTGAGAAGAATGATTACAATGAGGCTCCATAGGCCTTTTTGATATTACTCATGAATTCTAAAACCATAGACATCCAAAAACCTAACCTTAGGAGATGAAACACAAAAATTTATGTGGCCCCCTATGGGTAAGTTGGTACCTCAACTTCCTGGGGTCATAAATTTTGCATACAACCTATGTTTTAGGCACATGATAGCCCATTGGAAAGGTCTTTTAGAGAACTACACAATGTGTTGTCAAACTCTGACTCCATCTACAGTTTGATTGTGGTGAGCCAAAAAAACATTGTTTAAGGCCCCAAAACATCCATGGAAGTACATCAAGATGTGTTGACATGAAAACATACAAAATAAACTAGTTGGATTAGGTGGGAGGCCACCAGTATCCACCTGGGAGATGTGTCAGGGTTCAGACATACCTAGAAGTGTAGAAACCACAATAACAAATAAGTATAACATGTTGAACTAAAAACTATCAAGAGGATCCAATTGGAATAGGTGGGTGGCCACCAATATCCACCTGGATCTAAATGACCAATTGTTATGTGGTCATTTTTAGTCTAGTTATATCTTGTGACAAAATTTGGTCATTTATCTTGATCTTTTTTAGTTTAGTTCTTATCATTTGACCAAAGTGGTCATTTATCTTGGTATTTTTCATTTATCTCACTTAAAATTTATCAATTTTGGTCATTTATCCCTTGAAAATATTGTGGTGACCAAATGTTTTGGTCTCCTGGTCACTTATCGCTCATTTTGTACTAGTGATACCAACATATCAGTTTTGTATTTTCTATAGATGTAGCTCATACAATGAGTTCCATACAACCAATAGCCTCTCTAGGGAAAAACCTCAAACTCCCATGATCATATTTCATGGAGACAACAACATCAAACTACACATAAGAATATGACATACCCTTTGAATCTGTAGATAGATCTATTATACCTGATCATTGTAGACCTTCCCGAGATCTTGATTTCAGAATCTAAAATCCTGGCACCATCAGCAACTCAAGATTCCATGAATTTTCCCAACTGTATGCTCCATGTTCTCCTTCAACCCACATACATACATTCCCTTCTCCACTGCAACCTGCATACACCTCAAAAACTAGGGTTTTTTTAGTAAATCTACAACTCTGAAACTTTACCTACAATAAAATTTCCACAAATAATAGATATTTAATGTTCTCATTAGGTGATAATATGAGACCCTTTCTCTCTTATTTATACTCTCCAAGTAGCTTCCTCAAGGGTTTACCTTCTAACTAACTTTACCCAACTTCCTTCTTTTAGGGATAACCCACTTCTAACCACTAGTCCACTTATAATGACTTTATCAACAAATAGTAAGTTCTCCACTTCTATTTGCAACTAATTTAATTTTAATTATATTCTTAATGCAACCACTCAACCCATGATTAACTCCTAGTTTCACCCACTTGANNNNCTCTCTCTCTCTCTCTCCATTTGACAAAGTATTAACTCCACCTATCAATTTGTCTCCTTCTAACATTGTACCTACTCTAACAAATCATGGGATAGATAATAGATCCCCCTGTGGGTGTGTCTCCCATGTCTTCCTTTCTGGGTCTCTCTCTATGATGATTTCTCTACACATTGTTGTGTAAATAAATGTAGGTCTTCCTATACATTATTCCTTTTGGATTTATTATCCATTGGTGCCTCCTTGTGTAATCAACTAACATATATGAAAATCATTCAAGAATAATAATTCAAATATTCCTGTATCATTATCATCCATTATAATAATGTTCCTTTATCTTTGAGCCACTCTCTGAAAAAATATGTGAACCCAATATATAAATCCATGCCCTCATCCACTGTCATATATCTATCCAAAGTTGATGATCCATCTTTGTCGATACTTTCCAAGACTCTACTAATAAAATATCCACAATGTTGAAATATTCACTGTTGCAATCGATCAATCTATCATATTGTACTTTTGCTAGATGAATACTCTGAATCTGTCTTCTTGAACTATGAAATATTCTTGAAGGATGGTTCTTTAATATGTATAAGTTACTACACTGACACCCCTATCTAATATTCATATTACCTAGGATTCTCCAAGACGGATGGCTCGGAACAATACCTGCTTTGATGCAGAGTCATCTTCTTCTTCATCTGAAGATACATATTCCCTTTCTTTCCCTTTCTGAATTATGTCATCATTATGAGTGTTGACTTCCTCTTCATCCTCCGCTTGACTTCCGACACTTTCCTCTTTTCCTATAAAGTCATCATATTATTGTGTTGTTGTAAATCCTAAAAGTATGATTCCTTGGACCTATTCTTCATTTACCTTCTCCTATTGTCTTTCACTTCTTCTCCAAAACTTCTTTTGTCCCATATCAATATTTTCTTTCATGGGAGGACTTATCACGCTTCTGCAATTTCAAGTTGTGTTTCCATAGTTGTGGCATTTTTAGAATTCAATATTTTGTGGGGCCACATAATCATTTATTTCCTGATTATTTATTTCATAATCCCTACAATCTACAACCTTATGACCAAAGTTGGTACAATAAAAACAATGACCATAAAATAAAATTACATACCTAGGAGTGAATGATTTTCCTTGTAGTGTAATCGTTCTTTAATTCTTCCTTGGCTTATCAAGATCTTCTCTTTGGTTGTAATGATTGGAGCTTCCTTGCTACTTGAATGTATAAGGTCTTATGCATTCATTTATTTCTAATTCATGTTGACCATGATTCATTCCTTTGAGAACTTCTGCATAACTCTTTTGTTTTGTTTCTTTCATCATGGAGCTTGAACCTTTCTGAGTTTGCATTTGGTTGTATCCTAGTCCAGACTTGTCATATTATGAATTTTGATTGTTGATGATCGTATCCAATGTCTTGGTGCTATCTTACTACATGCTCTTCTTCTGAAGATATTTTCTTAGAGTGACTTATTCTACTTCATACCTTTCAATCATCTTCTCCTTCTCTTCTAGTTGACTTCTAAGTGTTTCTTCAATCCTTTTGTCCTCTTCTACCTGAAAATTCATCTTCGTAATTATCTTCTTAACTTCCTATGAGTTACGAATATGGGTTTCTTTTACTTTTAGTTCTTTCTTGATTGACCTGCTTTTCTTTATTTCATTCCTTAGATCTTCTAAGGCACTAATTAATTATACTATGAGATCGACTTCACCTTATTCTGCTAAACTATTAGAGTTTCTTGTTTTATTTTCCTTAGCCATGAATAATACCTTTTCTGAATCATTGTCGGTTTCATCATCTTCACCTGATGAGGAACTGTCTTTTCTTGAGTATAGATTTTTCTTGAAGGATTTTTTTTCTAGTTTCCCTTCTGATATCTCTTTTCTTTCTTGGGCTCTTCCTCTTCATAACTATCTGAATTTATGGCATAAGGAAACTTATTTGAAAAATGATCATCTCTATCACAATTAAAACATTTCAATGAAATCTTACCTTTATATTTACGTGTTCCCTTTTGTAGTTTCTTACAAAGTTTTCCATTTCTTCATCTTCTTCTGAATCATCGCTGCAACTACATTATAACTTTGGATTTTGCTGGCAAACTGAATTTCATTGTTGGTTGTTACTTTTTGTTTTCTTCTTACATGCTTTGAATGCAGCTTCCTGTGTAACCAGATTCACTTGTTATGTCCTCATGTCATAAGTTGTGAGTATCCCATGTAGCTCATCCATGGTCATTATATATATATATATATATCTTTGAGTCAAATCTCATTGGTAGATATATTAATTCCTTTTTAACAACGACCAATTCCTTTATCTCATCTCCCAAGCATTTGATGTCGTTTACTACCTCATTGATGTGTAGCAAGTAAGTTTTTATGTTTTCATCTTAATTCATCTTTAGTTGTTCAAACTTTTCTCTAAATATTTGAAGTTTGACTTCCTTATCTTTTTCATATCCTTCATAGATAGTCTTTAGTTTGTTCCACATCTCATTGGAGGATTCATAGTGCATGATTTTAGTAAATAGTGATTCATCTACATGCCATTCATTTGATTAAATGGCGTTCTTGGATCTTGAATTATTTTCTACAAGTTTCTTTTCATCCTTGTCTATTGGAGGAGTATTTGGTGTTTTGTATCCATAAACCATTGATTGCCAAATATAGAATCCCTGTGCCTGTATGTATTTTTTTGTTTTCTTGTTGTAGAGTGCATATTTATCACTATTAAACTATGGTATCCCAACTCTAGTGTGATCTGTGATCTCCTTCTAGTGGTTAAATTTTTTTTCTTGAAGGAACCTTCTTTGATACCAATTTTTGGATTACTGAGAGGGGGGGTGAATCAATAATGAGAAATTATAAAACTTTTAGTTCTTTTAACCACAATTTATCTTCCTTTAAATTATTCGACCATGTTAATTTGTTCATCATCAACATATTATTGTATCATGCACATTAGAATTCATCAGTTCATAATAAACAATAACAAACATATCCACACAATGCACATTACACCAATATTTACATGGAAGCCCAATGAGGGAGAAAAACACAAAATTATTTTCTTATATGTAAAGAATTACATTCAAGGAAGCACAAACTTCCATTTCTCTAGCTCCAATTGGAAGGAGGCTCCAACCCCCTAGATTCTCAAGATACAACCTAAAGAAATGTCCAACTCCCTAATTCTCTAGCTCCAACCAGAAGGAGGATACAACCCCCTATGTTCTACAGATAAAACCAGAAGGTGGCTACAAACACCTAGTTCTCAAGCTCCAACCTAAAGGAATATCCAACTCCCTGATTCTCCAACACCAACTAGAAGTAGGCTAAAACCCCCTTTACTTGCCTCATCCTAACGCCTTGAAATATAAGTGTGAAATAATTGATGAAACCACTACCACGCTATCACTGTGAGATATACCACTATAAACCTGTACCAATTTGTTCCAAAAACCTGTAACCAACTTGTACCAATAACCTATAATCAACCTATACCAGTAATTAACCTGTACCAACAAATACCAACAGGTACGCAACCTATGTATGTTGTAGCTCGTGTATGTACGCGACCTATCTATATTGCAGCTTGTGTATGCACGTGGCATGTCTATACTGCAACCTTCATACACCTTCAAAAAGATAGGGTTTTCACCTTTCTGAAACTCAAACCCTTTGTTGTCTCCATCACATCAACCTGCAACTTGTCCCAACCTGTACTAATCAACCTGTACTATCAACCATGTACATCAATCACTCACACAACCTGTACCATCACAAGTTCATCAATTATGCACATCACAACACCTCATAACCATCACCAATAATATGTCCCAATACTCTCCTTAATAGATCAGATCTCAATATCTCAATAATATCACTCAAACCATGTGCATCTATATCTCTCTAGTCATGTGCCATACATGTGCATACAATCATAATCATGTGTAACAATGCTCACATGGACTCGACATCAAAACCTTACTAATTTGCAACCTCAAACCACACCAACAACTTCACCAACAAATCACAACCATTTCAAAAAAAAAAAATCTCAACCATGTACCAAGAAATATTTGTTATGTCTCAACACTTGAACCAACAAGATGTACCAATGAATAATACTAACATACCATTGCTATATTTTCTGTATATCTAGCTCATACCATGAGTGCCATACAACCAACAACCTCTCTAGGGAGAAGCTTCAAACTTCCATGACCATATCTCATGTAGAAAACAACATCCAACTACACATAAGAATATGACATGCCTTTTGAATTTGTAGATAGATATGTTGTACTTGATTACTGTAGACCTTCCTCAGAGCTTGCTTCTAGACTATGAAAACCTGACACCTTCAATAAATCAAGCTTCCATGGATTTTCCCAAATGTACGTTCCCTATTCTCCTTTAGCCCATGTACGTACATGCCCTTCCAATGCAGCCCGCGTACACCTAAAAAACTTGGGTTTTTTCAATAAATTTGCAACTCTGAAACTTTCATTGTCAACCCTACTTTGTTGCCTCATACTTGTGTAACTTTAGATGTATCAATGAGTACCTACAATACAATTTTTATAAATAATAGATATTCACTGTTCTCATTAGGTGATAATATGAGACCCTTTCTCTCTTATTTATACTTTCCAAGTAGCTTCCTAAAGGGATTACGTTCTAGCTAACTTTACCTAACTTCGTTCTTTTAGGGATAACCCACTTCTAACCACTTGTCCACTTACAACTTTATCCACAAATAGTAATTTCTCCACTTCTAGTTGCAACTAATTTATTTTTAATTATATTCTTAATGCAACCACTCAACTCATGATTAACTCCTAGTTCAACCCACTTGACTAGTCAACTTCTTTCTAGGAGATTCTAGAATAATATGGCTTCTTTGACCTTTTAGGGGCTTCTAGATAACTCATGAGGATTCTCCAACTTCACAAAGCCATAACTCTCTAACCATGAGGGGTTATGTGACATTCCACATAGCACCAGAAATGGCATGACATATATTATCCATCTGTGATAGGATCACCTGCATATTCATTGATATTCATGTCTTTATTTATCAAACAAACATGGATCCCTTACCCATACCTTTGGGCTACTAGAATTCACTACTAGAATTATCCAAGGGTTGAAATAAATCACTAAGGGTTGACATCAATATACAATATCACTCTTCAAGGGTTGACATCAATGACAACCAATAATCCAAACCAACTTTCTAACACTATGATTTCAACTGATAATTATGACAGGTTCTCATTGTCTTACTTCAACCCCTGTAATGAACAATATCACCCACTCTGAGAATCTCTCAAAAAGTAAACTAAACATAAATTTCACTTTTGGGTGTCATCAGGTATCTCACTCATTGTTTATTTCCTTCCAACAATCATGTAACAATCATTATAAATTCTATGACATAATTGAATCTTGGTTGGAGAAATCCTACACATCAACATTTCCTATGAACAATCACACCACCAAATTTGACATGATGAGTAGATATTTTCTTGAATCAAATCTTCCTATCTCTCATCCCTCATTGCTTCATTCTCTACAATTATCTTTACATGAACATGTGATTGTAGGTTTAGATTTATTTGATTGGCTCCACTGGCACTACACTTACACCTAGTCTTCTTTCAACTAGTGTAGGATATGTTAGGAATAGGATTAACATAGTTCTCTTACTTCCTTTATGCATTCATAGCTTAGATATGTGCGTTTTTTTCATTTGAATAACATATATTTCAATTTGTTTCATTTTCTTCAATAAAGACCACCAACTATTGTTGGTTAAGTATGTAGTTCGTGAAGGTTTTCTTTAGTTTAATTTTATTTTCATCAAAGATTTCTTCTTTTAGTTCAATGATTTTCATTTTTGTGTAACCAAAATCTTGGATCAACCTTTTTTTTCATCCATATTCATAAGAAAACTATGTGGAGGAATTCTTTGAGAAGTTCAACTACAGGATTGACTTGTTTCAGCAGCATTCACTCTGACATTGATAGTTGGATAGCCTATTACCCCACGGTGTTGAAATAATATTTGTTGAATAAAACTTTACATCTTGGCCTAGGTTTAAACTGGATTGAGGGAATCACATCGAATTCTCACATCCTTGCTCAAGATGGAGTCTTTTGAGCAAAATCGTTGAAGTGATTGTAGCTCTCTGATAGAGGGAATTCTTATCCTTGAAGAACATGTCAATAAGTTTTAGTCTCCCTGTGATGATTCAATCAAAATGATATTTGATTTCAGGGATATTGATCAATCAAATGGCCCTCAAGAAAATTTCTTTAGGGAAGAACCGATGATCGTCATAGCTTTAGTCATTTCCTTCCCAAAGAAAAGAATTTCCAAACATAATTTGATTACAAAAAGATATAGTCTCTTGAAAATAAGGATAGGAATTAAGGAAGATGCATGTATTCATAAGATTTGAATTGATCATGAAACATTGGAACTATGTTTAATTAATAATATCACTCTGTAACATTAGTTCTAGAGATGGAAGAAGTGGGGATAAAAAAAAGATTTCACAAGGCCAAAACAAAGGAATTTGATGGACAATGAAGTAGAGTCATGGCCAACCCTTTCCCCTTGAAGCACAAGGTTACAAGAATGAATTGGAAGTCTTCAGAAAACCATGGTGAAGAATGCAATTCTCAGTCAACACTAGCATTGAAGCACCCTTTAGAGATCTTAACTCGAATCGGACCAGTGGCGTATCAACTGGCACTTCCTGCAAATTTAAAATTTCATAATGTTTTTCATGTTCCATTATTAAAAAAATATATTCATGATCCTACTCACATCATTGATTGGAACATGGTGCAAGTGGAACCAGAAGGTGAGTTCCAAGAGGAACCTCTATGCATTCTGGAGATGAAAGAAATAGTACTTTGGAATAGAGCCATCGCCCAAGTAAAAGTGCAATGGAAGCACTTTAGTCCCGAGGAGGCCACTTGGGAATTGGAAGAAGATATGTAGAAATATCATCCATTCATTTTCCAAAAGATGATTGAACAATGAGGACAGTGTTATACTTAAGGGGAAGAGGATGTGATATCCTCAAATTATTCAAAAATAAATATTTTCAAAGTTGTGTTAAAAAAATAAATTTCCATTTATGGAAATTCGAATTTAGAATTGTGGAAGTATGTAATTATTATTTTTATGATTGTTGGACAAAGGTTTGACTTGCCAAGTGTCCTCTTTTGATGTTCACATGTATGAGACAAACTTTTTAATAAATTTAATGTTGTAAGACAAATGGAACATGTAGGTTACAAATATTTGACTATGACTCCATGAGTGGGGAACAAGTTTGAGTTAACTCAGAGCTTATTTTTACAAGTGTCAGAAATTGAGTTATGTCACTAGCAGCCCATAAAAATCAGGGATTTGTAAAGATGTGAATTTCCCATGGAGGGAAAGGAATGGAAAGTCCTAGGCATGAGATAAATTCAACATATGTGGGAGGAAGGACTCTGCTTTGTATGTTGGAGAAAGAGAATTGTTTTGTTGTTATGAGCACATCTAGTGTTAGGAAAAACATTTTTTGAAAATTGTTGAAGGTGACAATGGATAAGGAGTGATAATGAATTTTCCCTTATGGAGTCATTCTCATACTAGGGGTTGAGCAAGACAAGTGATCATGGTTTTTCTATTTCTATGGTTGGGAGGAACATGGTTGTTCCATTTGTTTTCCCAACATCCATGTCCAGATATGTAACTCAACTATGCACTTTCATTTTCAATGTTATATGATTGATGTTATATGGTTGAGGTTTTATTTATATATGTATATATATAAATCTAGATAAGTATGCCTCTTAGCCATGATATATATGTAGGATTCCGTTGTTTCAAATATACCTGATAGTGTTGTTTTCTGAAGTATTATATGTCTAATGTGTATGTATATAGATAGTAATACTACTACAGAAAAGAAATAAGTGGAAACTGACTATATCTAAGCTCATGTAATCATGTTGCAATATAGATAAAAATGAATTAAAAGTTCCATAATACATTCTTTTATATATTAACACAGATAGACATTTGTTACAGTAGATATTATAATTTTATGACAAAAAAATACAATTATACAGTCGATAGGTCGTTGACCAAAATAGTACAAATAGGGTTTTCATATACCCAAGAACTCTATAGCTAGTTTAAATGGAATTATTAAAGAGTCTACATCCAACTTTTTGTAACAGAAGAGAGTGAGTGCATGGAATGGTTGAAGGAAGCCATGGAACATGAGTACCTTTTGATTGCAGGGTGCCTCATTTCGCAAGGTTGAACTGATGTTTTTAACCTAGAAAGGAGCAAGACGAATGTATTAATATTAGTACTAGACTTATTTTGGACACATCGAACACACTTAGAGGGGGGGGGTGAATGAGTGTGGTGCTCTTTTTCAAACTTTTCCCTTTCACAAAAATTCTTAGTTAGCAATCACCATTTACTCATTACTTATTGTTGTCATTTATAACCAATTAAATGTGAACATGCATCAACAACATATATCAACAACATATCATCAATAAGTCATCATCACAAGGAGCACAAAGAACACAATATGTATGTACAATTTTCTTTTTATTATGGACTACAATCCTTAGGTTATCAACAACAACTGAATAGAATTACAACTCCACAAGAGCACCAACTCTATAATGCAAGACTTAGCTTACACAACTAATCACCAATTGAGAAGAGGAATAAATCCTCAATAGATACCAATATGTCAATAGGTGCGTGACTTGTCAGTAGTGCAACACGCGTATGTACGTTCCCTACTAGTAGTACATCTCACGTATGTATGTGGCATGTCTGTACTACAACTTGTGTGTGAATTTTGAACAACTAGGGTTTTCTCTTCATGGAAAAATCAGATCCTTTCATCCCTCATTCACATCCACTTCGGTCATTCATTGTCCAATCTGAACCATAACCAATCACAACACATCCATACTCTTCCACAACATACTCATGCTCCATAATCATACAATATGAATGCTACTTAATCATGTATAAGCATCAAGTATACTATGAAAATCATATCAGTACTAAAACATAATAGTTCTTCTCACTCCATCAACCAACACAAACCAAATCATAACATCCATACCAAGAATTCTTCAAGAATTCACAATACAATATGCAAGAGTATCCATCAATACAACTATGCAATCATACCAGAGTTTCTATGGAAGATCTGAGCCCATAGAATGCATATATGAAACTTTCTTTAGCCGTCAAGAACTTGGCATCATCTCACACTCAAATCTTCATGAATTCATCAACTATATATGTTCTTCCTTCATTCATTCTATGCTCTCTCACTGCAGCCCACATATGTACACTCTCTAGCCCACTGCTGCTCCCATACTCCTTTAAAAACTAGGGTTTCTGAACTTCTGAAACTTTCAACGTCAATATCTCAGATTTACGAAAACTTTGATGCATCCATGAGATCCTCTAGTCAATCTCTCTCTCAGAATAGATCTTCAAGATATGCTCAAGAGATATTTTCCATAATATAATCTTGCCTCTTATTTATACTCTCCAAGTAGCTTCCTTAGAATCATCTACTAGGTCACTTTGTCCACATAGTCACCTATGTCTAAATTTTCCAAATTTTCCAGTTGTCCATATATCCATTAGCCACTTGACCATTTAACCCTCTTTCCTTATTTTAGGGTTAACTAATTTCAATAATTAGAAATTTCTCCATTTACTATATTATTTAATAATCCTTCTTGACTTTGTCACTTCACTTTATTATTTAAATAATCGTCTTTAAATTTGTCACTTCACTTTATTATTTAATTAATCCTCCTTTGAAAGAATTTTGACTTCTTTGACCTTTTGGGGATTCAAGCCAACATATGAGTGTCCTTCAACTTCGTAAAGCCATAACTCTCAAACCGTGAGGAGTTATGTGACGTTCTATTAGCACTCTATAAATTTTGTCTGGATGATAGACAAACGACAAAGGTATTTATTTCAACCTAATTTAGAGTTGAAGCACTAGCCTGCTCAACTCATATAGGGCTCTCTCGTGTCACTTAATATTTCTTTGGAATCATTGGCTAGATTTTGTTTGTTTTGTAGGGTATTATAAAGTTGCTAAATAAATGAGGGTGACATTTGGGCTATGGAGTTAGAAATGAATAAAGCATTGACAAATCATTGAAACTATCAAGAGGAGAAAGGCTAAATGAGGCAATGAGTCTGATTTTAAATTGAAATTTGCATGGAGAAAGAGAGAAAAGGAAAACACATAACTACATCAGAGCATATAAAAATGAATTATGAATTAGTTAGGAAGAAATACACACATTAACTTAAATTGCTAAGTCTAGAGCATCATTAGACGAATTCTAGACTTTTAAATCTCCAATTTAAAAGAGGAAATTGTAAATGGGATTTCAAAGACACGAGAAATACACACTAGAAAATAAGACAGAACTCATATCATAGCCAATTAGAATCTTTTCATAAACAATACAAAAATTTGTTTCCACATTGTATATTCACTTTAGCTCCAGGATTTTACAAATCCTCCCTGCTAAGAGGGAAAGCCCCTCTTTTATCCATCCTTTCTTTATCCTTGGAAAAATATATATAGAATATTTACATGCGGGATTCAAAACGATTCAACTTCCCCATAGTTCTAAAGATAGAGATCGGTTACAAAAAGGAGTAATGTATAACAAATTTTATCCTACTTTATAGGTATCATTATAAATAGGACTAACATATCCGAGTTTTTTGGTTGAACGCCACATGTCCATATAATTACAAAAAAATTTTGAAACACACTCAATTCAACTTGAGAACTTTTTCCAGATTTGTGTTTTCTTCCTTTAGAGTGCTCAATCAAACTGGTTGGTTTTCCCCAATGATCTCAGCTGCTTCATCTTTGTTTTCTGTTTTTTGTAGCTTGCTCCGCTTCCTCTTTACTTCTTACTTGTAGTTCCCATCCATGCATCTGTTGATGATTAAATACCTTATGATGATATTTAATCTGATCTCTTTGTCCACTTCTAGTTATGTTGCAGGATCTGTATGAAATTTTGTTGCTAATATTTGTGCAACCAACCTCTCTTTCTTATTTACTAATGAATTTTCCATATTAGTTGAAAATCCTGTTTCACTGGGTGCTACTTGATCAGCTTTATCCATTTTTCTCAATTTTGCAGAAAAACTTAGACTTGTATCCCTTAATCATACATAAATTAGGAAGTTGATCTTGTTAATTACTTCACTCAAAATGGAATGTTGATTGCTCAAAACAAGATAAATTTATCTATTTTTTAGAGGACGATTGTCATTGAGTGCTTAATCACAGATTACTGATGAAAGTACTTGTCTGAACTATGACCTATCATACTTGGTTGTCAGTTTCAAATGATGAGCCTTTGTATCATCTCTCTGGCAGCGCTTACCCGATGTTGCATGATGTAAAGTACTCAAGAAATGGTACTGATGTGACTGGATAAGTTATTAACTCTCTCTTTTCGTATGCAATCTTTGGAGGTGAAGTATATCAAATGATTTTTTAACACATGACATCAAGGTGAGCTCGGGTGGTTTCAAGTCTACCCACTTTCCCCCCTCAATATGTATTTGATGGTGCCGCGTTTCCTCAAGGTGAAACCATGGTATTTTCCCCGACCCACCTTCGAAAAATTATCCTCCATGCTACTTCAATGCCCAATATGTGCCTTGGCCATCGATCTGGGCCACTCCAAGATATATGGTCCACAAGGTCTCAAACAATTTTGATATCAAGGGTTGGAAAGAATTTTTTTGAGAAGACCGCTTTTCGCCCCGATGTGTCTCTAAGGGTGCCATGCATCGATGGAATGAGACCATGGTATTATCCCCGGCCCGCCCTCGAACAATAAACTCTCATGCTATTTCATTTCTCGATATGATTGTTGATCGTTGATCTATGGAGTCTGAGATCTGTGGTTGGTTGGGTCCCATCACCTCCACATCTCCACTATATTTGTCTATATTCTGCCATATGTGACCTTTTCCTCCAAACTATCATGCTTCCATAGCGGTGTAGCTCTTCATTAAATTTTCGAGACTTGGATCTTATCTAAAAATTGTTATCGTGATAACATAGGCTCCAACTAGGGATGTTATCCTCCCTATGAGGTAGCAAAGAACTATAGACCCAGTGCTTGATCCATTGGGTTGTTCCCAAAACATGTGTGTATACCCTACTTCGACCTGTTACCAGTGTCTGTTGAAAACCAAACTCTGCACACTGCTCTCAATTGGATACTGATCATTGAATATACCACTAAAATCTAACTGTACATAATACTAGAAATCCAAACTGAAAAATGCTTGACCAACAAGATTATTCACACACTCCTACCTACCTTAACTGATGAAATGAACTGCCAATCAAGTAAAATCATAATGCCAATGTAACCATGACAACATTTTATCCACTGTTTGTTTTCTTTTCACTTTCTCATCCCAAATCTTTTTGGATGATAGTTTTTTTTAAATTTCATCCATAAATCCAAATCTAAAAAATCAAAAACATTTGGATTGTTTACTTCCAACAACAAAAATGAAAATGGATTTTCTAAAACATGCACAAAACAACTATCATGTTTCACCCCTTCCACTACATTCTTGTTTACATGTGATTTAACATGTTGATTTCCACAGAGAAATTGACGGGTTTGTTGAGAAGTTTGAAGGTAATAGTTTCCTAAAACATAAGAAAACCATGGTTGAAGAACATTGTCTGGTGTAAAGCGACCCATATTTAATACAAACATCAATTCTTAAGTCCCTTTATCCTTAAGCTTTCAACCCACTATCATATGTAGATTCTGATTATAAAAATTCTCCATATAACATGCCATGGGATCGTGAAACGCATGAATTAATGTTTCTTTTTTAGGAGCTAAGTCAGAAAATCAAACTTCTTGTTCATTAAATAATACTGATGTGGCTTCACCAACTTTCTTGGGATTTTCTTGAGGATTTTCATCTTGACTTTCAAATGAATGAATGGAAATAAGTTCCTTCTCACAATCTCCTTGCAAATGTGAAAAGCTAACAACATGCACTATTTCACAGTCTAGAGTTTCCATGGATGCATTTTCAAAATTTTCATCTATGTCTAGGCCATTTATAAATTTGACCACCACGTCGTTCTCAAGGGAAGAGATACAACCTTGGAACACTTTCTATTGCTGTAAATATTGTTGTATATCCATGTTAGGGGAAGGAAAATGACTTCTAACAAAAATTTCTTGGTCAACTTCATCTTCATTTTCAAGCTGGTGGCTGAGCACACATTGTAATTTTGAGTTGAAATAACTTTTTATGTAGTCGACCATTTGATCATTTATTGTATGTGAAGGTTGTTTATCTTCCTTACCGATAATAATTTGTTTATGTGAAACAATGCCCTTGTGAATGTGGTTAGACTTCCCTACTTCCTTGGTTATCTCATGATTCTCTTTCAACAATTCAAAGGAAGAAAAACATAATGGAAGATAGTTTTCATTTGAAAGTATACTGCTTTATTCATGTTTAGCATCATGCCTGGAGGATTTTTGATTTGAAAAATTATAAACATTTTTCTTCAGCAATTTGAAAGAAGCAAAACATAATGGCAAGGTTCTTTCACCTGATTTAAAACCTCTTTCATTTTCTTCATTGTTGTCAATTTCTTTGGATAGTTGAACACACTGATTCTTAGATTTATCTTTGACCAATGACTGCAATTTTGAACTAACAAGATCTTATACATAACAAGTAATAGGGTCGTCAAATAGATGAGAAGACTGTTGCAATAGCTTGTCAATTTGTTCCAGTGAATTAGTGTGATTTGGCATCAACACACATTCATTTGCTTCAATGACAATCTTAGAATTTTATTTCAACAATTTAAATGCATAAAAGCATAAAGGCAAAGAATTCCCTTCAGTTGATTCAATACTTACTTCTTTTTAACTGTGATATGTAGGTTGATTGCTCTCATTACACTGTTGAAAAGGAACATTTTCTGATAGAGAACATACAACTAGCTGTTCTAGGAAGTCAACATCAAAATCATCATCATATATAGGCAAATCAACAACATTTGCAATATCATCTAACAAGAAAAAACTTGGAACATCAACCTGCTCTTCAACAGGATGACTTGCAGCGTCATCTTCTTGATTGTCTACAAATGAATACATAAAACAATAAATCCTCTACTTATCCTAGAATGGATCATGATTTAAACTAGAACCTCCTCTTTCAACAAGTGGAATATAATCGTTTGCAAAATCATGAGCCTTGAAAACTTCAAGAGAAACTATGATATTATCAACTCGATGTTCAATATTCCAATAAATATTTTATTGTTCATATTCACTCTCATATTCTTGAGTATCCAAACACTCATTTTGGCTACATTCACATGCTTGGATATTGTGTTGAATCTCTTGGGCATAATTGAGCATTTGTTGTAAGGAATTAGGTCTTCTTTCCATCAAGAAGAAAGACACATCTGGATGAAGAGTAGTTGCATAATGGAGCATGGCAGTAGCTTCAGTGGGTTGAATTTCTTTAGGAAAATTGTAATAGATACTAGAAAACCTTCTACTGAAAATAAAAATAGTTTCATTTCTCTGCCTTTTTAAGGCATAGAACTCTGTACGCTGTAAGTCCAAAGATTTCTTCCTGCCCCAAAACTTCAAAAAAACTTTCTTCAATTCCTCCCATGAGTTGATTATCTATGTCTACAAACATTTAAACCAGTATTTGGTGTCCCCTTTCAAGGATTGAGAGAAGGCCCTCATACAAATATTATCATGGTCGATATCAAACAAATCCATAAAATTCTCAAACCCTTGGATGTGTTTTTCAGCTGAGATGGCATCAGGTTCCCCATCAAACACATGTAGGTACTTATAGTACTTTGGAGGAAAATCATGAAGGACTTGGGGTAGCTTCAAGGGTATGTATCTATGTTGAGTCTTGGAGGACATTGGATCAAGTACAGGAGGTGAAATATCATCCTTGGCTTCACGAGGCTCATCAACTTGGTCATGGTTATCACATGGCTTAGATGGGATATTTTTATCAAAATAAATGATAAACTGAGGAGATATCTATATAACTTTAAGAGGAGGATATATAATTTCAAGATTGTCATGATCATCACTCGCATGTAGCATGTGAAGAAAAAAATTTCTGGCATGTTTAGGAAAGGACCAAAGGTAACTTATAACAAACATTAAAATGCCTTGGAAAAAATCCAATTTTAAGTACTTGTTTTCTTTCATAATGCTTTTTCATACCTCTATCAAGTGATCTCATCTTCCAATGGAGTCAATGAATTACATTTGAAGCTTGAGTGGAGTCGCCACTAATGTTTTGGAAGATAGATTCTGCATTGAGGGTGGAGTCGCCATTGAAAATTAAAATTTTTGTATTATTCTACCAATGGAATCACCTTCAAACCATTTTTTTGATGTGTGAAGTCACTAGAGTAGGAATACAACCAATATGTTCCTAAGTGTCTACTGCTATCAGACCTTAGAACTCGACCATGTCATTCTTTCCAAGGGAAAAATTTTCAATTTCTTCCCCGACAACGACGACAAAATGTTAGCACTCTGTAAATTTTGTCTGGATGATAGACAAATGATAGAGGTAACTGTTTCAACCTGATTTAGAGTTGAAGCACTATCCTTCTCAACTCAGAGAGCTCTCTCATGTCACTTAATATTTCTTTGGAAATCATTGGCTAGATTTGGCTTGTTTTGGGGGGTATTATAAAGTTGTTGAAGAAATGAGGGTGACATTTGGGATATGGAGTCAAAAATGAATAAAGCATTGAAAAATCATTGGAACTATCAAGAGGATAAAGGATAAATGAGGCAATGAGTCTGAGTTTAAATTGAAATTTGCATGGTGAAAGAGGGAAAAGGAAAACAAATAACTTCATCAGAGCATATAAAAATGAATTCTAAATTAGTTAGGAAGAAATACACACATGAATTTAAATTGCTAAGTCTAGAGCATCATCAGATGAATTCCTGACTTTTAACTCTCCAATTTAAAAGAGGAAATTGTAAATGGGATTTCAAAGACACGAGAAATACACACTACGAAAGAAGACAAAACTCATATCATAGCCAATTAGAATCTTTTCATAAACAGTTCAAAATTTTGTTTCTACATTGTATGTTCACTTTAGCTCCGGGATTTTACAAATCCTTCCTGCTAAGAGGGAAGGCCCCTCTTTTCTCCATCCTTTCTTTATACTTGGAATGATATATATAGAATATTTACATGCAGGATTCAAAATGATTCAACTTCCCCATAGTTCTAAAGATAGAGATCGATTACAAAAAGGAGTAACGTATAACAAATTTTCTCCTACTTTATAGGGAGCGTTATAAATAGGACTGACATATCCAAGGTTTTTGGTTGAACGCCACTTTTCCATATAATTACAAAAAAAATTTGAAACGTACTCAATTCAACCTAAGAACTTATTCGAGATTTGTGATTTCTTCCTTTAGAGTGCTCAACCAAATTGGTTGGTTTTCCCCAATGCTCTCAGTCGCTTCAGCTCTGTTTCATTTTTTCTATCTCTTGCTCTACTTCCTCTTTACTGATCACTTGTAGTGCCTATCCACATATCCATTGATGATTAAATCCCTTATGATGGGATTTAATCGGATCTCTTTGTCCGCTTCTGGTTTTGCTGCAGAATCTGTATGAAATTTTGTTGCTAATATCTATGAAACCAACCTCTCTTTCCTTTTTACTAATGAATTCACCATATTAGTTGAAACTTCTGGTTCATTGGGGGCTGCTTGATCATCTTTATCCATTTTTCCCAATTTTGCAGAAAAACTTAGATGTGTCTCGCTTAATCATACATAAATTAGGAAGTTGATCTTGTTAATTACTTCGTTCAAAATGGAATGTTGATTGCTCAAAACGGGATAAATTTATCTATGTTTTGGAGGACGATTGTCATTGAGTTCTTAATCACAAATTACTGATGAAAGTACTTGTCTGAACTACGGCCTATCACACTCAGTTGTCAGTTTCAAATGATGAGCCTTCAGATCATCTCTCTGGAAGCACTTACCCGACACTGCATGACGTAAAGTACTTGAGCAACAGTACTAATGTGACTAGATAAGTCGTTAACTCTTAGCTTTTCATACATGATTTTTAGAGGTGACATATATCAAATGATTTTTTAACACGTGACATCGGGGTGAGCTTGGGTGGTTTCAAGTCTACCCTCTTTTCCCCCCAATATGCATTTGATGGTGTTGTGTGTCCTTAAGGTGAAACCAGTGTATTTTCCTCGGCCCACCTTCAAAAAATTATCCGCCGCGCTACTTCAATGCCCGATATGTGTCTTGGTCATCGATCTGGGTGGCTCCAAGATCTACAGCCTGTCAGGTCTCAACAAATTTCAATATCGGGGGTTGGAAAGAACGGTTTTGAGTAGATCGATTTTTGCGTCGATGTGCCTTTGAGGGAGCCACGCGTCCATGGAATGAAACCATGGTATTCTCCTTGGCCCACCCTCGAACAATTAACTATCATTCTATTTCATTGCCCGATATGATTGTTGACCATTGATTTGTGGCATCTGAGATCTATGGTTGGTCGGGTCCCATCACCTCTGCGTATCCTCTATATTTTTCCATATGCCGCCATATGTGAACTTATCCTCCAAAATATCATTCTTCCATAGCGATGTAACTCTTCTCTAAATTTCCAAGACTTGGATCTTATCTGAAAATTGTTATGATGATAACATGTTCCACATACCACCGGAAATGGCATGACAAGAAATATCCATCTAGGATAGTTTCATTGACAAATTCACTGATCTTGATCTCATTATTCCACAATTAATCATGGGTTCCCTAACCATACTTCTAGGATAACTCATCCACAAAGCGTCTTCCCATGAGGGCTTTCACCATAAGGGGACCACTTTGGAGTTCATCCATTTGTACTTTCGGTCACGAAAATAATGAGTCATCCTTACATCAATCCAAATATGCATCATATATCAATGAAACCACATCTATGCATCATATATCAATGACAACTCATTGATCCATATTTATCTTTGCATCATATATCAATGAAAACTCATTGATCCATCTTCATCTAAGAATGACATCATATGACTATGATTCCACTTGACATCATTCCATTCACATCAAGGATAATATATATTATATCAATATGCTATGAAAACACATTGTTCCTTTGACATCAATCATCAATCAATCAATCACCCAATCCTTTGACATCAACCCTTTGACATCAATGACAACATGATCCAACAACTTCAATTAATGAAAAGAGCAAGATAATAAAAATAAGTTGAAGGCACAACTTATCTTGGATCTAGATTGAATTTTGGATTATCTTCGTATGCCCTTGCGAAGTAATAGATCCGTGACTCGGGAGGAGGAGAGGGCTCGTAACCGTCTGATGGGTTCCCTCGCAAGAAAAAGGGATCCATCATCAATTTTTTTTATCTATGTGCAAAATCACTTATGATTTAAAGAGAGAAAAACAAATAATAGTAGAGTTTGGTTGCTTTTGTCAGTCTAGTACATGTTCTCTAAAATCTTTAAAATATAGAGAGAAATTATAAAAGGGAATTACATAATGCAATCAAATAGAGGAAACATTGAATTGAATAACTACATATAGGTAGCTATAGTAAGTATACTTATATCTTACAGAGGAAAAAACAACAGAGGATAATCATCGAGCTAAATTACAAAATCTATATTACTGAGTAATCATCGAAGGAATTACATAGAAGTAATTATCCCAATTCCTTACAAAATCCAAATGACAGAGGGTAATTACCGAAAAAAAATTACAAAACGAAATGCAGAGATAACAAGAGTTTTGGTTAAATAAAATAGAGCTACCAATTTTTCCTCACAGTACATAGTCGAAATTCAAAATTGGGGAAATTAAATACCGATGAATTAATTACAGAGACTATTACCGAGTCTAATAGACGAGAAAATGATTATAGAGAAATACATTTTGTAAGTAATTACAAAGAAGTAATTACAGTAAATAATTATTACAAAGAAAATAATTGTAGTATGAAAAGTATTAAACGAGAAAACATTTATAGAAACGAAAGGGTTGTGATCTATGTACATGCTTTTATTCCTGTAGGAACCTAATTGTTTTGTTAAAATTATGATGGAAAAAAAATTCTCAAAAACCCTTGCAAAACCCTTTTGTCCTGTGTATACAATAGGAGGATATTGTGAATGATTGCGGATATAGGGTACAACAAGAAATAACGAGAAGCCCTTCAAAATAACATACAAAGTATTCGATCTAAGTTCCAGTTTCATGGAAGAACATTTATGCGAGAATATTTTTTTTTATCAGTACAACGTGCATGGTTTCAAAGATAGAGTTATTATCCTAAAAGAATGAATCGATTAACACTTCCTGGAAGAACAGAAGATACCCTTACCATAACGAACCACGATATATCTTAATTAATGTAGTATGCATGACAATGTTAATAATAAGAGACTACAAATTGCAACGATTCCTTGCAGAGTAGATGGATTTCCCCAACGAATGGATTCAATATATATATATATATATATATATATATATATATATATATTTGGAGGACAACAAATGTGTGTTAAGGGAGAGTTGGACCTTTGACGTTTCTTCGAAACGCCCTATCAAAACGTCAACCCCATGGTTCTGATGCAATAGTCCCTTCTTCCACAATACATGGGGGAACCATCAAGTCAATCTTAGTATGTAGGAGGTCCATCACAGTACATGGGTGGACAATCAGGACAACCACCTTACATGGGTGAAATGTGTGTTAAGGGAGAGTTGGACCTTTGACGTTTCTTCGAAACGCCCTATCAAAACGTCAACCCCATGGTTCTGATGCAATAGTCCCTTCTTCCACAATACATGGGGGAACCATCAAGTCAATCTTAGTATGTAGGAGGTCCATCACAGTACATGGGTGGACAATCAGTACAACCACCTTACATGGGTGGACAACTCGGACAACCACCATATATGGCAGGACCATCTAGTTTTGTCATCTCGCCGCAACTTGGATATGGTCCTACTAGTATTCCGCTGTAATATGGTTATCACTCACATCCTAACCAAAAACTTCCATTCTTGGCTACTTTAGATATTCTAGATATGTCACATTTGACAAACGATCCCATCCTTCATGCCCCATTTTGGACCGTCATCTTTTCCAAATTACAGTCCGACCTCCAGAAATTCGATGGAAAACCTAGGGAAGATCCTAACAATCATGTTATGACTTTCCATTTATGGTTTTATTCTAATTATTTGATGGATGATTCCATTTGACGTAGAATTTTTCAGAGAACACTTACAGGTGTAGCAACAAAATGGTATATTGAGTTGTTGCATAACTCATTTGTCTACTTTAATTCTCTTTCCATGGATTTCCTGACGCATTTTCAATTTTCGATACGGTATGATACTGGTACAAAGATTTTTAACTCACTATGACAATCCTCTTCCACCCACATATATGATCATATTCATGAGTGGATCTAGCAGAGACGGTTGATTAAGGCTCCAATTTGGACCAAGTCCTCGAGGATTGGTTTTCAAAGTCATTCTTGCCTCATATTTCCCATGATGTTGTTATGGGAAACATCGTTACTGAGGAGAAGGCTATCATCTATGAACGGTATTTGGAGTTGGTTTATTCCTAGTCCAACACACTTTATGATATGATCCCTCACCGATCCAGATTTTATGAGCAGAACGAAATGAATACAGATTATTAAAATATGCTTAACACAGAATAACAGAGATACAGTAAAACTAGTTTTCTATTCAATAAGGAAATAAGTTGAAACTGTAAAATGCAGCGGAAAACAAGCTTGCTGGAATGGTGGCGGATTATCTATGAGAAGAGATGTGACGGTTGCGCTCATTCGCAAGAAGATCATTAGAATGAGGCTCTGAAGGCCTTTTTACAATAAACAGGAATGTAAAAAACCCTAGAAATCAGAAAATCTAACCCTAGGAGATGAAGCGCCAAAATTCACATGGGCCCTGTTTGGGTAAGTTAGTTGGTCAACTTCCCGGGGTCGTAACTTTTGCATACAATATCTATTTTAGGCACACGATAGCCTGTTGGAAAGGTCTATATGAGGACTACACATTTTGGTATAATCTAGTATAGGGCATTTTTTACTGTGCCAATCTATAAAAATGTCATTTAGGGCCTCAAAACGACCCCGCAAGTCAGGGACCTGAAAACTAGGAAAAAAAATGGCCAAACTGAAAAACTGCCAAAATGAACTAGTTGGAATAGGTGGGAGGCCACCGACATCCATATGGATCACTCACACTCCTTGTCCATCAAACAATCCAACAAAACGTTCTCTGGAACCAAGTTTCATTTTGAACACTAAAACTACTTCCACTCCTGCTCAAACCTATAAGGTGAAGGCATTCCAATACACTTTATCTTCACAACCAGGAGATGAGAAGAAAAACAAGGGTAGATCCAAGAAATATTCTAACGAGCAGGATAATCCAAATATTATTGATCCTCAACCGAATAGGAAGGCTAAGTCTCCTTGAATTATTTGCGAGGAATACCACTACATGGAATACTTCCCTCATCATGATCATATCGCTAAATTTATGAAGGATACATCCCAACCAGTTCAACATAAAAATATGGTTAAAAAAAATCCTACCCCTCTGCAAGGGGACAAAATAGGTCATTCCCACCATGGGGGTGCTTCCACAGGTGCCTCTTAGGTGTACATGTTCAAAATGGTTATGTAACAAATCGAGAAAATACTTATGACACTCTTACAAGTGATTAGACAAAAGGAAATGTTGTCGATCATCCCTCCACATCCACTCCTCCTCCATCTTCCAATCCTCTTTAGATTGGGAAACCAATTTTTGATGCAGTGTTGCGCTCGCCCAAGGACTTAATTTGAAAAGTGACATTTAATCCATATTCCCAAGTCAATGTAGAACCCTGTTGTCAACCATTGGAGCTATGGATTCGGAGGAGTCAAAACTGATTATGTTTAATTTGGATTACTTTAAGGAGAGGCTCTCCCACCACTAAGAATTCCAAATTCAAATTTTGGTTGGTGGAAATAACATCCATCGTATTGTTTTGGATGAGGGAGCCTCCACATGTGTCATGTATTTTCCTTGTTGGAGATCCCTTTGTTCTCCTAAACTTAGCTAGTCCCCTACCACCCTGAAAGTGTTTGATGGATGTGGTTTCCAACCTCATAGACTCTTGCAATATTTCTCTTTGACATTGAAGGGTAAGACCATTTTAGTCGATATCAAAGTGTTCAATGTGCCACTAGATTATAATTTGTTACTTGGTCATATTTGGTTCTATGCGATGACCGTCGTCGCATATACATTGTTTCGTATCTTAGAATTTCCCCATCAAGGAAAAATTATCACTGTTGAACAACTTGACTATACAAATCCAGATCTCCCCAATGCTACAATGAATAATTTCCCTTTTCTAATACATTCTAGTATTGAGAGCATAGGAGTAGGTATCCTTCATGGGTTTTTTCCTTTTCCCACTCCTACCACCTCGCAAGTTTCCATGTTAAACATGATTTCCACCGAGGTTCAACAATATCTAGAATTATCCGATCCTTTGGTAGTACCTAGTCTTCATGAGAATAGTTCATCATCATTGTCAAGCTCATTAAAAAAATTAAACAAACCCCCCTCCATCTGAATCGAGTCTCACTTTGGATTGCGTACCTGAACTTTCTTTTCCTCCTCCTAGTGAAAATGTTCTTATTGGTAAATAGAATCCTAAACGAGGAAAGAAGAAGAGTCATCAGAGGAAATGATGCTTGGGGACAGGTCTCCATCCTCTGGACATCATGCTGGAGCAAAGCCACTAGCTTCACAAGATGGGGGAAAACTACCTCTAGAGAGACACGCTGCTAGGAGTGATCCTCGCTTGGGAGTCATTCCCATCATAGCGTAGTTGTTTCTGTAGATCGAGAGAATCATTTTTTCTTTCTCGTTCTCTTTAATACATGAGAATAAGTTACCAAGTACACTTTATCTCTTTTTCAGACTTGTAAAAGCTATACGAAAAATGAACTCTTTGGAGTCTCCTTTAATCTCTTTTTAGACTCCCTAAAAATGAAAATATTGTTAAGTGATCTTACTTCCTTTCACACTTGTTAAAATGTTTCAAAGGGAATCTTTCGAGTGATAGTTTATCTCTTTTTCGTCCTTGCGAGGCTAATTAAAAAAAATGAACACTCAAGTCAAGAATGATTAGAAGATTTCTCCCCTATATTGGTTTACACTTTTTTCAGGCTTGGGAGACTAAATTTACTAAAACAGTCATCCATGGAGTCATCTTTAAGTTCTTTTCAGAATCTCTAAACATAAAAAATCATCGATTTTACATTCTTTGGGTTTGTAAAACTATGCATCGACGAACCTATGTGAGTCCAATCTCTAGGACCCATACAGGACCGAACCCCTCCTTCCTCAGGTTCGTTAAACATATGTCGAGGGACTCATCCAAAGGATGAGATATACCAAGCATTTGTTATCCTCCTTAAGCTCGTTAAAAACAAAACAGGTAATCATCTATATGGATGAGGGGGAAATTGAAGGAAGTGGGTCAAGTTTTTTGGAATCCATTATGGAAACTATTTTCTCCCTTGAACATGGCACCTATTTGCTTCCTAGGTAAAAACCATGTTTTGACTGTCATATGATGGAACATTTTTTGACCAATTTAGAAGGGTGGCACTCCCCTTCCCATGTATAGGGAGCATCAATGCTCCCCCTTCCATGTTAAGGGAGTGCCACTTTTGGAAAATGACACTATGTCTCTCACTAGGGGGAGCACCAATCTTATTAGAGGGAAAAGGGGGATCCTCCACCTTATTCTATGGGCCGACTCTCTTGGTATGAGGTTGGTTGTATTCAACCCCTATGCTATGGCTTCATCTTAGGATAAGATCCCAACCTTAAAAAGACATATCCTCAACCATATCCTATATTTTCTCAATTTTCACCAGAGAGTTTGAAGATCAATCTCAGGGATTGGAAGCAGTGAGGAAAAATGTAAAAAATGGTACATCATATCCTTTCTTTCCTTCTTGTTGTGTTTGGATAATATAAGTTTAAAGGGATGTTATTTTCCAGTTGTACTTTCTTTGTCTTGGTATAGAGGTCTATGAATCCAAGGGAGGTTTCACTTGTCCACATGCAAAACATTCCATAACAGACCCATAAAATACAGCGAATACAAAATTCCAAACAAGGTGGAGCATGTGTGGGCACTATTTTTCATGCTTAGGTAGAAGTCCCACACATGAATTCAATTGAGAGTCAATTTGGGCATTGTTTTTCATGCTTAGGTAGAATCTCCACCTTGGCTTCAACCCAGAAACATCTTAAAAGAGAAAAAGGAAATAAATGGGCTTGTAAAAAGGATGCATTGAAAACAAAGGTGCAACACACCATCTACAAGGTCACCCATAAATGAAACACTATGATCCTTTGTATGTCATGAACCCCATGCCCAAGAGTCTTTCACCCATCCATGTTACTTTGTCCACATGTATTATAGAGAGGTCCACTTGGGAAACACTCCTAAAATTGAGGCATGATTCACCCAATAAGTTGCTATGGCAATGCTCCCATACCTAAACTTGGAAAATTGCATGGGGTCTTTGAGCACTTGTTTATTTTGATGAGGTGGTTTGGATGTACATGCTTAGATGCCTCTTTTACTGATTTGATTTACTTATCATGATGCACTTGAATTGATATCCTTGGAGGGTGCATTCATTGTCTTTGTAGGACCTAGTTGGTGGACAGATTTGTAAGAACAAGCCTAGCTTGGGCTTCCTTAGGGCTTGAATCCCACGGGTTGGATACTATGGTCCATACACCGGATGATGATGTTGTCCTTTGGAGGCATGAGGAGACACCTCAGAGGACCTAACCCATCCCTTTTCTAGCCCAATGATTTTCTCTAGAGGCTACAAAGTCACTTTGGAGGAGCTTGATGTCACCCTTGGATTAGGGTTGTGATGGTGGTGGTGTTGCTTCTTGAAACTTGGTACATTTTGATGGGAGAAGGATTGGCTTGGAGGAGGGATACCTAGTGCATGAGAAGGAGACCCTAGAAGTCCCAACAACTTCCACTTTCCACTCCAGTGACTTGCAAAAAATGTCAAAAGGTCACCCTAGAAGAGGGATGATGTCACATTAGGGTTTCTATTGTGTATTTTTCAATTTTAAATTTGAATTTATCTTGTAAAGGGGAAAAGTAAGGGTTGTTGACCCCTTAGTTTGTGTTTCACCCTAAAATTAAGTGGACAAACTCTTTTTATAGGATCAGTATAAATAAAGATCAAACTCTTGTCGTTGAAACATAACATTTTTGGAGAATAGACTCCTTGGCTGAAATTTGCGCCCTACTTGGGAATTTTCGCATATCTCTTTTGACACTTGGTCTTGTAATGGTTTTTATTTGGCTATTGGATGGATGGATTATGTGATATCTCTAGTGGAAGTCAATTTCTTAATCTATGGTGGATTTCCTTAGTTAAAAAGAAGTTCATCTTGTTAATGCTTGGACTAGGTAAGGAATCTTTGTTGATATTGCTTATTTTCTTGGTTTCAAGGTTATTTTTCTTAATATTTGGGGAGTATAAGTGCATACAGGCTCTTTAATTTTTGATACTCCATAACCTAATAGTTAAAGGAACTAATCTTCTTGCATTAGAAAAACAAAATCATTGCATTAAGATACATGAAAACACAAGATGTTGTAATTGTCTAAGTTGAAAACTTTTGCTTGTTCTTAAGGCTAGTTTGACCCACTAAGGCATCTCACTTCTCTAAGTATTTGTTATTGTTGTAGTAAATTTAATCTAGAACCATTAGGATTGCAAAAAAATTCTCTTTACTTCAATCATAACTCATGTTTCAAGCATCAAAATTTTCTAATAAATTGCCGCTATAATCTACTAGTCTCAGTGATCAACTACAACTAAGAGTGCATGGTCCAACTGTCTACATTATGATTTAAAAACAATATTATTCAATCATTAAGTACATGCATAAATCAACTCAATCAAATCAAGATGGCATAAACAATACTAATTATAAATTGTAAAATTGTATTTTAGTAAATTTAACTAAAAACTACATTCTAAGTTGAGTATATAGGGTTTCATTGTTAATCACAATATTGTTGCACCTATACACATTTTATCTCTAAAAGGAACAAAAACATATAATGAATTATAAAATATTAATTTTTACATTATAATTAAAAATGATATAAGATGGATTTTAAATTGTAAAAAAAATAGTTTATTCAAAAATTTAAAATTAAACTAGTTTATTCAAATATTTAATATATAACAAAGATTATCATGTTCAAAAAAATAAACCAATTTATATACTAGCATAGTCTCTAAGTCGCGGCTGGTGAATGTCAAAGGCGCTTACTGTTGTTAAAAACATGGATGAAATCAGAACCATTCATTTATTGTGACGACTAAGAATATTTTAGGCATATTTAATCTTGTCCATAGAAAACGTATTAAGAACTAAAAACCTATTAAATATGCCCATTATCAATAGGTGTACGCCCGTAAACAATCACTGAAATGAAATCATAACTCATTGAAAATAAGGCAAAACAAAAATTATATATATATATAAAATCTGATTTTGCCAATTTTATATATAGAGAGAGGCTTTAAATATCGAAGCCTAGGTTAACATTAATAAGGAATCAGAAGATATTTTTCAATTTAATTATCCGGGCCTGTGGGATGGCGGCGGCAGACTGGACAGGTATTCCCTTTCGGATATGACAGCCATTTGGAAATGCATCTGGTATGGTAGATGTGCCCGCAATGTGTTTGAGACGCATCTTCCTTGCCCAATTCAAATTTGATATGGCAAATTGGACAACTTGAAGTGATACTATTTTTATCCTTGACATGTTCCTCTGAAATGGTTATGCGACGCAGCTGCTCCACAGGTGCGGCTGCGTTTGGGAACTTCTCCAAAGGTGGCGGAGGAATCTCCCCGTGAGATCGGAAGAGCGTCAAATTTGATATGGCAAATTGGACAACTTGAAGTGATACTATTTTTATCCTTGACATGTTCCTCTGAAATGGTTATGCGACGCAGCTGCTCCACAGGTGCGGCTGCGTTTGGGAACTTCTCCAAAGGTGGCGGAGGAATCTCCCCCATCTGTGGCGGATGAATCGACACCGTATATGGAAGAGATATATGGCGCCGCTGAATCTCCCCCATATGTAGCGGATGAATCCCCACAGGTGCGGCTGCATTTGGGAACTGCTCCACAGGTGGTGGGAACTCCTCCAGTGCGGGGTATAAAAAATGGCCGAATCGTGGGTATTCAGGGAATTCTGGTATATGAATATTATCAGATTCTATAGCCAGCCGACCACGACCATTCCCATCTCTAAAATCAAGATCGGGAAGAGGAGTCGCAGGTATTCTCCATCCCGTATATGAATATTATCAGATTCTATAGCCAGCCGACCACGACCATTCCCATCTCTAAAATCAAGATCGGGAAGAGGAGTCGCAGGTATTCTCCATCCCGATCTGCGCCGTTCTTCTGCTCTTCCTGATTCGTCTTCCATGTCGAAGATAAAATAAAATGAATGGATCAGATGAGCCAGCGATAGAAGACGTTTTAAATTTTGAAATTGTGACCTTTATTTATAGTCATAATGGACAGTAGTGACGGATCAGATGACCCAGCGATAGAAGCCGTTTTGAATTTTGAAATTATGACTTGTTTCAAAACGGTAAACCAATCCCATCTGGTCGATGCATTTTTTTTTTAAGGGCGTTGGCTAAACGTTTTATTTTTTGGTTTTTTTTTATTGGTATCTGGTATTGTGAATTTGGATAAAATAACTATTTTCTGTTGTTTAAATTACATTTCTGAATACATAAATGAATTCAGCATGCTGAAAAACTCTTGAGGCACTCAGATTATACAAACTTAACCACTTAAATCTACAGATTTCGAGTAAAATCAATACAACTAAAAGGTAAAATGTTTAGACTACTCATTCTTTACTCTATGATGTTAATCATTGCATAGATATTTTCCAGTCAAATAAATTTTGCTAATATCATTTTATTTAATATAAAAATGATAAATTTGTTTAGAATATTTTTGAGAAAACATTGGGTAATTGGTTTTGAAACATCCAAAGTTTTGACTTGATTCTCTACTTATGGACATCTAAAAGCTCAAATGTAGAGAAAAAAGTGCCAAGGTAAGTATTAAATTTGGCTAATATTTTCATTAAGCTGAAATATAAAAATAATATTGATGATGATGACGATGATTATTAACGTCAACGTCCACTAAGACAGAATTGGTCTATCAGACCTTAAGAGGATAACTGATTGCTGCGATTCTTTAGAATTTTGTTTCTGGGCTCGAAAAGCATTAAGATAAGATTTCCAAGATCACCATACTTTTGTTGA
>CBVK0102485987.1:0-10103 GCA_900067695.1 Picea abies
TTGACTAAAACAAATATACAAGAATATCTTTCGTAGTTACACCAAAAATAATAACACTTTTATCAACAATGCACCCTTAGATAGGCGTTGACGGCATACCTCATCCACATAGTACAAAAAGAAAACAAAGAGTTAACCTCATGCTCAAACACAGTTTTACACCTGATTTTCCAAATAATGAAGAAGGATGAAATCCTAGAGCAGAGTTAGACCCTTGTGAAGGAAAACCAAATCAAGGACCAATAATCACCAAACAAGGCAACCCGCCAAAAATCTTGCCTTGAAACATAATTGCACATTGATCCTACAAATACCTCTAGCAACTTTAAGCAAACTGACAATTCTAGAGGATGTGCTTCACTTTCTATAACGAGCAACAAACAAGGCACGGTCCATTCCAAATCCCACGCTTGGTCTTTCGGGTAAGAAGACACCCATCTTGCATTAAGGACTAGGGATAAGGGAAGTCAATTATGTAATACCAAATAAAGCCGTCAAGAATCATACTCCCACAAAGGGTGACCAAAACTCCACCCCGAATCCCTTGAAAAAGGGCCCGGCATCCCAATATTCATTTTGAAAATATCTTTCTCCGAGATGAGTCCTCTCAACTCCAAAATCGCTAGAAGATCAGAGGCAATCAATCCATATTGCTTAGCATGAGGGCACCAATCCTTCCAGCCACATGAAACTGCATCCAAAGACCCCCCAAGAAGAAAATGCCCATCTTACTCAATCGGCATGCCTGGAAGCAAGGCATCTTCACAACACAAACCTTACAACCTCCAATTCCAAATGGGGCGAAATGTGAAATACCAACTTTCCCTGCTGCCATCCCAACTCCAACGAACCAAACTTGCAACAGCTTTCCAACTCGACCAAATGCTCCTCAAGACTAGTGATCGCAACAGCTGAAACAAATGAAACATTTGCACCCTTGTCTCTGTCGTGTGCAGCCATTAGGGTTTGTTGAGGCGTTGTCTATCGTTTGTAGGAGAATACATTATGTTGAACTATCTAAGCACTCGGTCGAAAGGAATCCTCGTGCGCAATCTTCTAGCAATATCTTCACTTGAAGCTTGACTATCAATCACTAATATTATCCCGCCCTGTCAAGTACAAGGTGAGAAGATGGAGGGTGTCGACTTCTACCCGAAATGCACCCATTTCAATTTTAATTTCAAAAAGAGCACAAGTAAACTTACAAAAAGACTATTTTCAAGTTCTTGATTCTGGAGTTGAATTGATCTTCAGGGTTGATCTCCAACACCATAAAGTTGGTTGTGTTGTTCAAGAACGGACCTTGAGAAGAAGACCTCGTTTGTCACAATACATCACAGACAAATAGTTGGAGAAATGAAACTAGTGTCATTAGCAGTTGTCATACCTCAAAAATGCACAAACATAAATCTAGTTGTGTAATACAGACCATCCCACCTTAATGACCTGCTTGGCTTGGCCTTGGCCTGTTGTAATATCCAATCTTCATAGGAGGCATCTGAATCAACAATTTTCAAACCCCTATACTATCATTTCGAAGGAAATAAATGGGGAAGCCTCTATAGATATACAAGCACTCCTATTTAACAAAAAAACAATTCATATATAATATTACGAGCTTGCAACAAGGTAAAACCATGATAAGGCTTTTTTTTATATAAGTTGGTTCAATTCCCACCTACCTTTTGATCCGCTTTTTCCTTGTATGAAGTTTTGAAGGAGAAAAACAAAAAACAAATAGAGGTTGCAGTAATCAAAGTTGCACATTGGACATTTTGTTAATGACGAGATGCATGGACACATCTAATTAGATTGGGTCGAGTAACGGAGGAGGAAATAAAATCTGATGGGTACCAAACAGATTTATCCATAAAGCAATCATACAGCCCAGTTCATATAATTAATGTTATAATATCAGTCAGTATTATGTTCACTCCGCATGAAAGACAAATGGAAAGCATAATTTCCCAATGCCATTACCGCAAATACAAGAGTTGTGAAAACCCAAAGAGGCCCATACATGTCAGAATTATGTTGAACCTTTTCACAAAAGTCTCCACGGTGGGATATAATGTGCACATAGTTCTGTTTATGAAATCATATGTATCTATGTCGAAGTAAGGCATGTATGTTGCAATGCTAAAAAGTCTTTTCCGTCCACTTTGTGACTATTCAACGCCTTCATCTTCTGCACCATATGGATCATAACCATCAGTTGGTGGTCAATATCCCCACATTCCATCTTGAGCATTACTACGTGGAAATCTCTGTAAATTTTCTTCAAATTGTGAGGCTTTATGATATGTGTCCATTGTAGCCGATACAAACCCCAAGGGATTACTGGTTGGCAGACTTGTGTAGCTTCCTACCATTCTAAAACTCAAAACTCCAACATAAAACCTTTGCAAACCCTCGAGACAGCCTCAATTTTGACGAGTTACAGGGAGAAAAAGGACCCATGTTATTTCACCTCGGAAACGCAAAACCTTTCAGTTACTGCTTAAATTTATCTTATCGAAGCATTTTGCCTCTTTATTCAACCTCGCCACGAGATTCTAACACCTGACCTCACCTGACCTACTCATGTCCATTGTTCGGACATTTACATTGTTGACCTCTTGAGAGCAAACTCCATAGTTGCCACAAGAGGTCGGCAATTGACATTTACTAATTACTTCACAGAGTAGTTGGAAGGGCTCTGAAAGTCCAGTTGCATATCTTCTCAGATTTCCATATCCTCCAGCCTTATGTACACGACATTCGACGGTGAATTGGGTTGGACTTTAACAACCTGCTAGAGGTAATAATGTGGAGTAAAAGACGAAATATTGGAGAATGCAGAATAAGAGGGGCGTGATCATAGAGTAGTGAAGATATTGTTGGAAGGTTGTGCGCGAGGATTCCTTTCAACTGAGTGCTTACATAGTTCGATGTAATGTATTATCCTGCAAACGACATGCAATGCCTCAACAAACCCTAACTGCTACGCACGGTAGAGACGAGGGCGCAAATGACGCCAACATGAATGAGGATGGTAGACTAACTCAAACTAGCAGAGTAACGCAGATTGGCAGACTAGCATGCAAAT
The DNA here is from genome assembly GCA_900067695.1 of Picea abies. Classification (NCBI taxonomy): domain Eukaryota; kingdom Viridiplantae; phylum Streptophyta; class Pinopsida; order Pinales; family Pinaceae; genus Picea; species Picea abies. The sequence goes on from CBVK0102485987.1 coordinate 3,089, forward strand.
GGAGGGCAGAGAGACCTTTATGCACACTAGAATGAAAATGCCGAAGGGAATGAGGCGTTTCTGGACGACTCAACTATGGACAACTACCTAGCTCAATTTAGGCCTAAGAACTATAGGTGCTCTGATACCACTCTTAGAATGGAGATCAACGTGGAATATCTTTCATTAATATGATACACATATAAATACATCTTCCAAGAGGTCTCTTGGAATCCCAATAACCGTTCCTATCACTTGTGACATTTCATATTCCTTCTCAAGTGAATAACCATGACCCTAAAGGATTAGGTTTCCAACAAAACCAAATTCTCCTTGAACTCTACCAGATTGTTGGGTAGTCATTATCCAATGCCGAAACAAAATCTACCACGGTCCAAATCCCTCTAACCACTACACCACCCATTTGGTCGCAAGGATACTAACCTGGGTAACCACATCAGCCAAACCAAGCCCTCCCTCATTCTTGGGTACCTTACACACATCCCATGGCACCAAAGGAAGACCCCTCTCACCACCATACTTGACCACAAATAAAACTAAAGAATTTGCTCAAGTCGTAGAAATTGCCCCCTGACTAGGGAACCAACAAGAAACATAATAGACTTGTGAGGCCTACAAAAGGTGACCAACAACCGCGAGCTTCCCATCAAATGGGAGATCCTTATGATGCCAAACTTGGAGTTTGTTTTGAAGTCATTGTAAACACCAAGCACACATAGATACCGGTGACAGTGCCAAACCAAAAAGGATAGCTAAATGCCTAACAATCCCCAAGGCCAAATGTATGTCCAAGCTGTAGGGATCCAATCCAATGGCTAATCTAACCCAACCAACCAAAAGTGTATATTGTGGTCACTAACCACAGCACCTGAAGCTGAGCAAAAAGTGTCCAAGCATGCACAAGCCCCATCAACTAACCCCTGCTCAACACTCACAGAAAGGAGAGAGTCATCTTTGAAATGGTTATTAACCATCTTAGAGGCCTATTCTTATCAAATTGCTTCAATTACACATGTTATTTCTATCTGCAATTTGAGCTCATGGCATAAGGGCTATTTGCAGCCTAGGGAAGATGCCTTTGAAGGATTTCCTTTGCATGTATACTATTTTCAGCAAGGAAGAATGCAAATGGACTTGGAGAGGATTTTTGGAGCATCTACCTATTTTACTTGGCCTATTTTCAACAAGGAGTGCATGGCTTAGAGGAGACATTTATTTCGACATTTATGCTTGCTGTTTATTACATTTCTGCAGACAGATCTGCCCATTTAAGAGAAGATTTTCATATTTTAACGGCAGATGTGCATGTTTCCCAGGGTAGAAATCTATCCTAAGGTGTAAATCTGTGTTTTGGCTTGCTGTTTAGTGTGGTTTTATGCAGATTACAGGTCTGATAATTTGATTTACAGCAAGCATTTATTGCAGTTTGGCAGCATTTTTTTATCTTTAGGGTTCACACTTTCCTTATAGGTTGCATAGGGATTCCCCCCGTGATTAGTAAGCACTAACCTGAAGTGTATGGAGACTGTAAGAAGTGATAATGTACATTCTCCAATTACCTTAAAACCATTCCAGTTTCAAGCATTAACAGATCTTATACTGAGGGTGAAAATTTAAAACAAGAAATTACCAGTGGGAATAGTGTGAATGATCAAAATCATGGTACAGATACTACAGTAGTTGAGTTGGCTGGTTATGTTGATAATGATGACTTTCTTGCTTCTAATGATGATAATGGTATGGATGATGATAATCTTAGTGATGATTTTGTTTCATCTAATTCAAATTCTAGCGGCGTGTTGTTTGATATTTCCTCTTCTAGTGATGTTGTGGATATTTCTTCTTCAAATGTTGATACTTCTAATGTAGGTTATAATGAAGCAAGACAAAACAGAAATTTTCCCCAAGTAGGTTGCAAAAACCATTGAAGCTCCAAGTGTCGTTGTACGTAATCCTTTGAGCCAAGAACGACTAGAGTGCAAAGCAATCATGTTGTCATGGCTAAGGCAATGATTGCAAACGATCCAGTGAATTATCAACAAACTAAAGGTAAAGAAGAATGGGAAAATGCTATGAAGGAACAGTATAATGCATTAATGAAAAATAAAACTTGGGAGTTCGTGCCACTTCCAAGAAGTAAAGATTTAATTGGTTGCAAATGGATCTAAAAAACTAAATATACTTCAAATGGGTAGGTTGATAAACATAAAGCAAGATTAGTTGCTCAGGGTTTCTCACAAAAAGAAGGAATTGATTACGAAGAAATATATGTTCAAGTTGCAAAAAAGAACACCATAATGATAATATTGCCCATAGCAGCAAGCTTAAAATGGCAACTTTGTCAAATGGACATTAAAAATGCATTATTGAATGGCGATCTTTATGAGAAAATTATATACAGAAGCCACCTACTTTTATTGATCAGGAAAATCCCAAGTATGTTTGTAGGTTGAAGAAATATTTAATTGGTTTGAAACATGCATGCAAAGCATGGAATGATAAAATTGATGAGCATTTTTTGAAAATTGCTTTCAATAGATGTAAATAAGATCCAAACCTTTATAAAGACGGACAATGGTGAAATCTTGGATGTGATTGTTTATGTGGTGATTTGGTGATTATAGGCAGTAATGATGGCTTGATAAAAGTTTTGAATCCTAATTTGAAGAAAACATTTGATATGACTAATCTTGGTCTACTTCAATATTTTCTTGGGATGCAAATAAGGCAACTTGATGATGGCATCTTTCTATCTCCAACCTAAATGTGCTTCTGATGCACTTGAAAATTTCAAAATGAGTGATCGTAAAAGTGCCCCTAATCCGTTTCAATATGGTGTGGAATTATCAAAAGATTGTCTTTCAAAGGAAGTTAACCCTACTTTCTGTATAGAACTTGTTGGAAGTTTGCTTTATTTGACTCTTTCTAGACCAGATATATATGCTTTGGGATTAGTTTGGTTGTTAAATATATGTACAATCCAAAGGAAAGCCATTGGAAGGCAGTTAAGAAACTTTTGAGATATTTTGGAGACACGGTGAATTATGTGATTCATTATGCATATGGTGGAAAATTTTCACTTCTTTGTTATGCAAATTCAAAATAGGGTGCTGATCTTAATGATACAAAGTCTATAGCAAGTTATATTGTTCAACTTAGTACCAGTCCAGTACTTGGTTTCAGCAAAATGTGAGTAGCCTTGGTGGAATGATAAATGTGGATGTAGTTGGTATCGGTGTCCATATACCAATCTCCCATTGTCTCCAATATCTCCAAAGCTTCTTCGAAACATCACAGGCACTTTTTGCCGAAGAGCAAATCATATAAGGGAGCTAAGAAATTGTCCCAGATATATGGGTTAGCGCAGCATGTATTTGCTCCTCGAAAGGTCTTTGCAATAAACATGCACTGGAGGAGATTCATTAGTCCAATTCCACATCATTTTGAGAAACAGATTTGTTGCACATATTATGTCCAACATGTAAGAAGGCATGCAAAATTCTGACTTCTTACCATCAGGCGTTGTTTGGACTCTTCTTATTGCTTCATTCATGGTGTGCAAGGGAATGGTAGCCTAGTTGAAAACCATGCCTCCATTAAGAATTTTATAAAGCAATGGGAGCCAAGCTTCTCTTATTTCTAACCCATCATTTTCTCCATACAATCTACTTGCAAGGACCACAGCATCTTGTGCTGAGGATTTCAGATTGATAGAGGGATAGGACTTTGTATCTCATGCCATAAATGTTCTGCCCTCATCCAACCATCCTTTCAGAATGTTGTGATAATTGTGTGTATCTGCAAACTATTTGCCCCAATTATTTGTTAAGCATTCCTCAACCCTCAAAAACTTGTAGTATAGTTCAAGGTTGCCGACTATGCAAGATGCAATGCATCTGCTGCCCTATTTCTATATTCATTCTTTCAAACAACCATTGAATAACATAGAAGCATGGGATGGCTTCTACTCTAAATGCAACATTATGTAAATAAGATCTTCGGATGTCATAGTTCATAGCAACATCTCCAATGTCCTAAGTGTTTGGATTCAACAAAGGTGACTTCTCTATAGCATCTTTGTACTTTTGGAACAGTTCCCCATATAGTGTATCATGAGGTAGACTAGTATGGTAAAAGGTATCAAGATTCCATATATATCACTGTGGTGCCATCCTTCAACATTGATTCAGTGTTCGAACTTGCTCCTTTAGACCTCGCTTTCTTGGTTACCACTAGAAAGAACCTATCATTATGCATTTTGGAAAAACAACCGATTTCAATAAGTTTGCTTAGTATTTGAAACAATATTATGAAATCAAAAGATATTGAAGTCCTGGATTCATTCGAATTTCATTAGACTCAAAAGACATAACAAAGTTCATGACTTTTGAGTCAACAAAAAACTTTGAATAAGTGTTGGACTAAATTCAAAAATGTATCAGTGTTTCCCTAGATGTAACATACTCTGCACATTCAAAACAAGGGTGACTGGTATTCGAATGGTTGGTTTATCAAACAAGACCTAGCCCACGTCAAAGCATAGAATAAAATGGTCAACAAGTGATTTTAGGGAAGAGCAAGCCAAACGCAAGATGAGCATGGAATCATATCGAAAAGTGAGGCTCATAGGTCTGTTCTACAATAACTAAAAAATTTGAATAATCAAAACATGGCAATTGAAATAGACTATGTTAACCTAGGGTACGCTAACTAGAAATGTAAAATATATAAATGCAAAACTAATTGTTGGAAATGAAATTACCTTGGTCAAGATTGATTAGTGACCACCTAGCTGCCAGAGACAGAAACCTTCACGCGTTTTAACTATAGATTTTAAATTCGACGGAGCAAATGCCATTCCTTCCTAGCAATTGACAGAAAGTCCACAAACCACTCGATAATCAAGTGAGAAACCCCTAGTGGAGACGATCCTGACATGAAAATGGTGACCATTTAAATGATAGCAGAGGCATTTCTTTTCCATAACTTTCAAACTTACCAACCTTATAAAGTGGACACGTGCGAATGTTTTTTGTGTGACTTTGAATTAAATCATTTAACGTTCAAAAAGAATCAATCAAGGTCTCGCTAATTTAAGTGGTCAGGTTCCCTTTCATTGAAACACATTCGAGCCTAGCCAATACCCCGACTACAAAGTTGTTGAGGCATTGACCCTTTCGCATACTTTGAAAGAAAGGGCACCATAAACGTTGGAGTGTTTGAGAAAAGATTCGAAGTATTGAAGGATGGTGGACCCCGCATAGACCATCGGTGATTAAGGCAACTAGGACATTGGCCTCCTTTTAACTTTTTGAAATAACCTTGCTAAGGCTCTGATGGGAGCTTGGCTAAGTACCTTGAATGACAAGTAGACCCCCGATCCCTTATAGCCCTTTAAACTTCAACCCAAAAGTGATTGATGGATAAGTGGTTGATCATTGATGGCCCTTTGAAAGGCACTCAAAGCATGAAACTTAGTAAGAGGTCGAGTGGCATCGATGATCAGCAATATTTGAACCATCAATCAAATATTTTGAAGAAGAATCGCGACATTGGGTATGGATCAACCAATCCAAGCATCGACCTACTAGGCTCACAAGACAAAATCGTTTGAATTCAAAGCCCGGATATCTTCTTCTATCAAAAGATTAATCACTCAAAATGCAAAGCTTCATAATGCAAAGGGTTAAGCGCATTGAGGTCGTCTGAAACACCACCATTTCTCAAATGGCAGAGGTCGAAGGGTCTAATGATGAAAGATGAAATCTTCAACCCGTCGAGGGCTTTCATTAAAATAGCGATTCAAGTAGGAAGCAACAATATAAACCAAAGATCAATCAAAATAAAAATGCAAGGAAGTTGCAACTAAGTTTTAGAAAGATCATAAATCGTATCCTAGTCTATATCACTCAACCAATTAAAGGACAAAAGAAAGAAACAATATGAATACAGTGGGAAACAATCAAAAGCACAAAGGCAATTGAACCAAAATGTGAGGAAACAATACAAGGGATTTACAATCAATAGCATATGCAGAAAATTATAGGAGGGACCCATACTTTCATATGCGCTTCTTGAGGACTCAATGTGTTCTCTCCTCCTTGATTTGATTACATTATGATTTGAATCTCATTTCTCATATGATTTCTGACCTAAATTAGGTGCAAGAAGGGACTCATCCCCATCAAACACTGTCGGAGGCACTTGTGAACTTAAGGACCATCCATCCTCATTAAATGTCACATCACAACTTACCATTGACTTCCATTGTGTTGGAATGTAAAGTCAATAGCATTTGGAAGTCTCACTAAGCCCTACAAAGATCCTTTTGAAACTAAAGGCTCAACGTTAGTTTGTTTTCCTTAAGAACATGAATGTAAACCAAAGAACCAAAAACACGGAAACAAGATACATGTGGCTTCACACCAGTAAAGGCCCGCTATGGTGTTTTTTCATTAAGAATTTTGTATGGACATGTGTTTCATGTGTAGACAATTGTACGACATGCTTCAGCCCATAGACACATAGGCAATTCCATCTCATGAATCACTGTCTTGATTGTCTCAATCACAAACCAATTCTTCCTGTCCGCAACCCCATTGTTGATGGAGTCAAAGACCACATCATTCCTCATCTGTCTGGCAAGAAGACAGCTAAGGATATGTGGGAGGCCCTAGTGAAGTTGTACCAATCAGATAACCAGAACAGGAAGATGATGCTCAGGGAAAGACTCAAAAGCACGAAGATGGCCAAGGGAGAGTTAGTTGTTACATATCTCACCAATTTCACTCAAATCAGAGATGAACTGGCAGTTGTTGGGGAGACCATGGACGAGTCAGAGCTGGTGAGGATAGCCTTGAACGGCTTCACCAAGCAATGGGACGTGTTTGTCGGAGGAGTGGTGGCTCGAAAGAAACTCCCTGATTGGGAGAGGTTATGGGATGACTTCACCCAGGAGGAGTTGAGAGTTGATTCCTCATAGGCTAGCCAGCCAAAGAGTGAAGAGGAGGAGAAT
>CBVK0102486005.1:0-15075 GCA_900067695.1 Picea abies
AGAATAAATAATCTTCATGTTCTTATTACAAGTTTTCGAAGCCTATTATGTAAACAAGAATGAAATTCGAGGACCAAATACTTTGTGTACATTAAATTTATCTTCATGGCAGCTAGATGTGTTTGGAGAGTAATAATTAAGCTTCTCTACGTCTGATTTGAGTTGCTCGTTCTGATCTGAAAGCTCTCAGATTTGTCAAAGCTATGTACGATGATGCATTACTGTTATACAGGATCTTCGGGCCGAGAAGAGAAGTGATGCTGTAAGCAGCATGGTGTACGAAGCAATGCAAAGAGTTCGAAGTCCTGTCCATGGATATGTAGGAGTCATAAGTGATATCCAAAATGAAGTGTCGGAGCTGCAATCACAATTGGCTTCCGCACAAGCAGAGGTAGCCAGCATTACTCAGCAACATGCCAATCTCTTAACCGTCATCTTTGGATATCATGAAGTCCCAGAGCCCAATTTTTACATCCCGTCACTTGAAGAGAATGAAGAGACGACGCCCGTTGCAGACGACGTAGATCCTCTGCAGTTATGGGAGCCATTCCAGAGATAAATAAGAATGATTCGCCATTGCTTAGTTTGACAATATCTATATGCGCATAAGGGAAAACTTGTGATGTTTCTTCCACCGAGCCTAGTCTCCTAACTGATGCGATGCAAAAATATGATTATGCTTCGATCGCTATAGTATTTTGTAATCTTTATTTAAGTCACTGTCAGCTAAAGCTGCAGATTGTGAACACTGTGATTCGAACTGAGTTTCTGTTGAAGAGGTTATATAGCCAGAATTTCCTCAATCGTTTTAAATTTATGAAAATGTCAGCTTTACTTATTTGTTCCTTTAAAATTTCAAGTTAAGTCAAGGTTGGATTGAATACATTTGCTAGCAACACATTGTATTGCATTACTTATCGGAAACAGGATGTGTCATGAAATGAGGCAAAGGTTATAATCCAAGCTGTCATGAGCGAGGCAAGTATCCTGATGCCCTAGTAGACTCAATGATCGCACATTACAACCGTCGGGTTCGTGGGGTATGGAGTATAGTCCTTTTACATGTTTGAACCACTTGTAGAAACAACGAAACAGCTGTCTTCCCGCTTTGAACATACATCTATGTTAATATCTGTGTTAGTGCATGTTAATATACTTAATTTTCATGAAAAAATTGTTTATTTTAATATTCATAAAAATATTAAAAATATTATATTTTTGGTTGATAAAGTTTATGGATTTATACATATCTTACCACTTTTTAAATTTAAACTTGAAAAATAAGTTTCTTAACCATTAAACCCAAGTTATATATATATATAAGCATGCACAAACATAATATTGTTATGGGTGCTCTTAAAGTGTTCATCCATATAAAATCTACTTATCTACTTATGCCTGTAGATTTTATTATCCATTTTAGTTAAAGGAGAAAGAATTAAGTTTAAAAAGTAAAAGAGGAGAAAGAAAGAAATAGGTAACAAGTAAAAATGAAAAACAAATTATTAAAATTAAAGACAAAAAGATATCAATAAAAAGAAATTTAAAAATTTTGGGATTTTTACATCTATTTAAAATTAATGACAAGAAGATATTAATAAAAAGAAATTAAAAAAAAAATAAGATTATGTCTTTTTTTTTTCGATATATTTAGAAAATATAACTTGTTATATAAAGTATAATCCTCTTTTTTATATTCAGTTTTACCAAAAAATATTCATAGAATTTTAAAAATTAGTATTGTAGTAATATTTCTCTTTTTTATATTCAGTTTTACCAAAAAATATTTATAGAATTTTAAAAATTAGTATTGTAGTAATATTGTCCACATGGGTGTAGACGGATTGGCCATGTAAATGAAAGAAAATTTGTAAAATGAAGTCTCATGTTCGATTTTCACCTGGATTTACTCGTGCACCTTTCTTGCGGGTTGGATGGTTGCACCTAGAATTACAGTGGTACGACGAGGATCGACCCCATGTCACGCGAGTAAGAGAACGCGAGTTGTCGATTCCCCTAATATATATATATATATAAAGTATTGTAATAATATTTTAATATATGTTGTATTGCATATATAAATTATAAGAAAAAAGTTTTAGATAAAAAAAAAAAAATATATAACTTGTTATATCAAAGATAATCCTCTTCTTTATATTAAGTTTTATCTGAAATATGCATAGACCTTTTAAAAATTAATAATGTAAGTAATATTTTAATATATATTATATTGCATATATTAATTATAAGAAAAAGGTTTTAGATAAAAATGGATGTAGTATTATTTTGTTAGAGGATTTCAATGTTAAAAAATAAGTATTCAAGTTATAATTGTAAGTAATATGTCCAATCCTAACTCTTTGAAGTTAAATGATGACTTTAATTTACTTTATATGTAGAAAGTTTTGAAGATTTAATTAAAATTTATTTTTCTGAAATTGATCAAAACTTTGTAGTTGTGAGAATTTAATAATTTACACTGATTTAAAGTATTAATCAAAATATAATTGAATGATTTGTATTATAATATGGATAACTATGTTATAGGGATATCTTCTTACACAACCCAATTGTAATTTTTAACACCTTATATGAAATCTTTAATTTTAACTTTCAACATTTTTATGCATAAAAAATTCATATAAAAAATCCATGTAAAAAAAGTTATAATAATGAAAAGAAGAACTTAACTAATAATACAAATCTTTAATTTTAACTTTCAACATTTTTATGCATAAAAAATTCATATAACAAATCCATGTAAAAAAAAGTTATAATAGTGAAAAGCATCGTATTTATTATTTTATAGATATAAAGTTATTTTTTCAAATGATTTAAAATGCTAAATAAAAATGTTGTTGAAAACATTTTTCAAATGATTAAATAAAAATATTATTGAGAATATTTGTTGTAATTTTAAATCTCTTGATAAATAAGAATACTACCTAGAATATTTGTTATAATTTTAAATAAAAATTATACACTCATATGAACAATTACTTTTTCTAAACTTATTATAGAAATGAAAATGGATTGTTTTTATTTTTTTTTGGGATATAAAGTTAATTTTTTCAAATGATTTAAAATTATAAATAAAAATAATATTAAAAATATTTTTTAAATGATTAAATAAAAATACTATTTAGAATATTTGTTGTAATTTTAAATAAAAATTATGGACTCATATGAACAACTACTTTTTCTAAACTTATCATAGAAATGAAAATGGAATAACCAAATAAAAAAATTAGAAGATCCCAGATTGAAAACTTGATATAGTTTCTCTAGTAGGTGCTAATGATAGGCTTAACCTTCTAAAGAAAGCAAGCAATCATAGTTCCTCTAACCTCTATAGAGCAGGTAATTATAGACGTCTCAGCACAGTCGATCAGACCTTCCATCAGGTTGATATTTACAGTATATGTGTGTTCGATCAACCTATGAAATCTATGAAAATTCCTAAAAACTATTAATAGAATTACAATTGTAATTCATAACTTAAAAGGGCTTATGAATCTCCTAAAATTGTACACAACATTCAAATAAGATTTTTTCACTTTCAATAACATTGAATTTTGGGTAACTTTTTAGCAAAATGGAACGATACACATATCCTAAAAAGTGGAGGCCCTATTACTAGTATTCATGGAATTGTGATTATAACAAGGGAAATAGTTACAAAGCAACTAGTCCCTGGTTCCTTTTTTTTAAGTGGAGTGGATTGTAAGATGAAAGAAGATATAATTTATTTAATGTTTTTCCATTTTGATTAATTAAATAATTAAATTGGGGGATTTTTCTACTATCTAAGACAATCCAAAAATTCAGTTAGTATGTATAGTTGGACCTACCTTTACATTTAAATTTTGAAATCTAACAAAAACAATGTCCTTCGTTGAACTTAGAAGATATTATATAGAGCTTATTAAAATATAAAGAGTAAAATATATGGACTACAGATACATTTACACCAAGGTTTGGATCATTCTTTAAGGATGACCTGAATTTCTAATATCTAACAATATTTGTATACATTAAAGAATATTTTTTAGAATTCATTTGTAAATCTGAAAACTCCAACACTGCAATTGAAATAGGAAAGTTAAATAGTGGGAATACAATTTACATAGATTTTCCTAGTATTCTCTTCTTAATATGAAAAATAAATACAAAATCAATTGCATCATTGTCTAAGCTCGACACACTATAAGTCAAAAAAAGGCAAGGCGTTCCAGTAATTTCATCTCAGTGCTCTTAAAAGGAAGATTGTTGGTTTAAATCTTCTAGAAAAAAACTCTATGGGACTGAAAAGCATGCTACCACTGGCCTCTATGCATGTTAAAAAAACCCTAAAGTCGTTAAGATTTTATATATAGATATAACTATAAATAAAAAGAGTAATTTGATCCAGCCACACGTTTCCCTACGACTACATTGTTATGGCTTCTCCCAAGGTGAGACCAGTGGTGTGTATAGGGTTTGGGAACATATTTGTCAATGATTCTAACTTAATGTCGAAAGTAATAAAGAAGGAAGAACACCCGAAAGTTGAGAATGAACAGATCTGATTGATTTCATATTGATTGTATAAATACTATACAATTGACAGTTTTACCGTTTAGAAACGATAGTAACTGTAAAAACTGTTTCACTAACTAATTTGTTTAACAAGATTACAAATCCTAACACTCCCTCTTAATCTTGAGGATTACATTATTAATAATGCCTAAACTTTGACATTGAAATTGAAAAACATCTCTTCCCAAAGGTTTAGTGAAGATATCAACTAGTTAAGCTTTAGAACCACAAAATTTGAGAAAAATGTCACCATTTTTTACGAGTTCACGAATGAAGTGAAATCGAGTATGAATGTGTTTGATTTTCTGATGAAACATATTATTCTTTGACAAGTAAATGGTAGAGTTATTTTCACAAAAAATTGAAATAGGTTCTTTTGTCGTATATCCAAAATCCATCAAAATCCTTTTAAGCCAAACTGCATGGCATGTTGTTGTTGTTGCCGCTACATATTATGCTTCTAAAGAAGATATAGAAACTATGTTTTTCTTCTTATATGCCCATGAAATCAAATTATTTCAAAAAAGAAATGCGTAGCCTAAAGTGACTTTTTTGTCGTCAATACTCCCTCCATAATCACTGTTGGTATAACCTGTAAGGATATTGTCTGTTGAAGATATGTACCAAAAACCATAAGTGGTTGTAACTACAATGTATCTTAAGATCATCCTACCAACTTTCCAATGAGAATCCTTAGGAGATTCCATAAACCTGGAAATAAAACTTACTGGATATGTTATGTCAGGTCTTGTAGTAGTAATGTACATAAGACTACCAACAAGTTGTTTATACAATGTGGAAATTATTATTGATCTCAAATATTTCTTTCTTAATTTAGTGCCAAGAGCAATAGGAGTGTCAGCAAGCTTATACTTTTCCATTTTAAATGTTTTCAAAACTTCAGCAACATATTTCTATTGACTAATAAATATACCATGATTAGATTGTTCTACTTCAATGTCTAAGAAATACTTCATTAATCCAAGATCTGTCATTTCTAAATCATATTTCATGGCTGATCTAAATGCATCTAACATCATTCTTCCTGTGTAGATCATGTCGTCAACATAAAGACATAGGGTGAGAATATTGTCTTGTCGATTTACCATGATATACAAAGTAGGCTCATTTTTTCTTCTATTGAAACCATTTTTGAGTAAATAATGATCAATTCTACTATACCAAGCTCATGGAGCTTGCCTCAAACCGTACAAGGCTTTCTTTAATTTGTACACTTGATGCTCTTGTGTTTTAACTTCGGATCTAGGTGGTTGATGGACATACATTTATTCATTTAACACTCCATTCAAGAAGGAGGAATTGACATCCATTTGATAAATAGGCCACTTGTTTTGTGTTGCAATGGAAAAAACAAATCGAACAGTATATAATCTTGCTACAGGTGCGGAAGTTTCACCATAATCAATGCCAGGTTGTTGTGAAAAACCTCTCGAAACTAATCTTTCTTTGCGTTTCTCAATCTCACATTTTCCATTCAATTTAGTTTTATAAACCCATTTGACACTTATGACATTTTTGTCTACAGGTAGATAAACTAAATCCCATGTATTGCTTCCTTAAATAGCTTCAATTTCATTATTTATTGCATACACCCATTCTTTTTTCTTTGCAGCTTCATCAAAACAAGTAGGTTGAGATGAGAAAAATTAAAATTGTACTACATTATCATCTTGGTCATATATATCATAAAAACTTCTCATTCTTTGATGATTATGGTCAGAATCTGAATCACTATGAGATGAGGAATCATTATGAGATGAAGAACTACTTTCATTTTGAACTTGCAATCTTGGAAGGCATGTTATCGATTCTTGATGTTCATCTAACTTTGTAGGTGCTTGATGGTCATCTAACTCAAGATAAGGATTGTGAGAAGTATTGTTTTCCATTTCATCCCATAATTTATCTTTCATAAATTCAACATCTCTACTTACTATGAATTTCTTAGTAACATGATTATTTAATTTGTATGCTTTCGATTGTTCACTATAGCCAATAAAAATTTACTTCTCACTTATATCATCAAGCTTATTTCTTATCTCTTCAGGAACATGATCAAAAGCAACACAACCAAATGAAATGAGAAACATTTTCCTTAGATCCACTCAATTTTTCTTCAGGTACTTTACCTTGAACACTGGAATTTGGTGATCTGCTAAGTATGTAAACTAAACATGCAACTGCTTCAACCCAATAATCTTTGGACAATTTTCTTGCTGTAAGTAAAATCCTGGCCATGTTAATGATGGTGTGATTCTTTCTTTTTGCCACTCCATTTTGTTGTGGAATATATATGGTAGTTGTTTTCTTTTTAATAACATGATGTTTACAAAAATCAACAAACTCTCTTGAGTCATATTCACCTCCTCCATTGGATATCAAAACTTTGACAAATATGTCACTTTGTTTCTCTGCTTCAACCTTGAATTCTTTGAATCGAGTGAAAGTCTCAGATTTGTGTTTGAGAAAATAAAACCAAACTTTCCTGGTAAAATCATCAATAAATGTCAGAAAATAAAAAATTTCACTAATCGACTGATTTTTCATAGGTCCACATAAGTCTGTGTGAACTAAATCTAAGCACTCTTTGGCTTTATAAGAGGATGATGGAAAACTATCTCGCTGTTGTTTTCCTAATATGCAAATTTCACAAGAAAGAATCTGATAAATCGAAGGAGCAAATCCTTTCACCATAGATTGCCTTTGTAACAAACTCATACTTTTGACTGGTAAATGACCATAACGGTAATGACATAACTCAGTTTCATTCACATCAGAAATATTGCATCCATACATCTTCCCACTACTCATTTCTAATGGAAATGATATTTTCTTTGTCATAGGAACTTTTGCAAGAAGTCATTTAGTTTGATTAAGAATTGTGCAAGTGTTTTTGTGGAAATTAACATCATAATCATGCACCATTAATTTCCCTATACTCAACAAATTGTATTTGATATTTGGTACATAGTAAACATCAAGAATATTTTTCACTTCACCTTGATTTGTTAGAACTGACACAACACCTTTTCCTTAAGATTTAACCAAATGATCATCACCCAAACTAATTGTAGTAATAAGAGATATACATCAAGATTAGAAAGTAAATCATTGTGACCAGTCATATGATTCCTACATCCACTATCTAGAAACCAAACATTCTTGTCAAGAATTTGTTTAGATACTTGACATGAAAGAAACAAAGTATCACATGTTTCATTTTCTATGACATTAGCTCTATTGTTATACTTCAACTTATGAGATTCAAATGTATGGCAACCCAACTTTTTACAATAACAACATTGAATTTCTGATTTATTTGTCCATCTCTGGCCATGATCTTCTAAAGACGATATTGACTATTGTAACTTGTCTTTTTTTTGTTCAGGTTTATCTCTTGTTTGAGAATGTCCTCTACGACGTCCATGAAAACCTTTTCCTTTTCCTCTGTCCATGGACACCTTAGTCTGAAATGCATGTTCTAAAGTACCAAGATCCAAGTTCATCCTTGCTTCATGAGATAACAACAAACCAGTTAATTCTTCTATAGAAAATTTAGTTAGATGTTTCGACACAAGAAGAGCAGTAACTACCATTTCAAATTTCTTAGGTAAATATCTAATAACTTTTTCAACAACCCTTTGGTCTGTGATTTCTTTTTCGCCATTAATACTAGGTCGATTCATAATACCCATAAATTTAGTCATAAATTGATCAACACTTTTTGATTTACTCATCTTGAGGGTTTCAAATTGAGTTCTAAGGGTTTGAAGTCTTAGAGATTTCACTTTTTCATTACTCTTATGATCCAAATTAATAATATCCCATGCTTCTTTAGTATTCTTGGCACCAATAATTTTAGGAAATATAGAATCATCTAATGAAACTAAAATATATGATTTGGCTTTTCCCTCTTTTTTCTTAAGTTCTTTAATGTTTTTCTTTGAGAAACAATCATAGTTGCAACAACATTTGCATTAGGTTCTATTAAACCTGTTTCAACACAATCCCAACATCCCTTGCAAAATGGATTTCACTTTCTCACTCCAAGAATCATAATTGGAACTAACTAAAATTGGTGCTTGAATTGACCAAGAACTAGACATTACTTTTCTAATTCCAAAATACCAACCATAATTAAAGATTAATATAACTCCACAACCCCAAGGGTATATTTTTTAAAATCACTTTTCAAATGGAAAACAACCAAAATCCAAATACATTGATATAAAACAGCAAGATCTTTGGGCAGTAACTCGACGAAAAATATTTGAAAAATCAAACAATATTCAACATGTTTGATGAGAATCAAAGAGCCTTACAAAGGGAAGGTGAACAACATCCTTAGTACACAAGCACAATGAAAAACATCCTTAGGCATTGAACAAATTCTGGTCATAGTGAACAACAGCCTTACGAACAACCAGTATTCATCAAGGTTTGAGAGTGGGTGCACACAGCAGTAGACTCTGCTCCCAACCAAATGATTTGATAAGATGAAAGTAATAAAGAAGAAAGAACACCCGAAAGTTGAGAATGAATGAATCTCATTGATTTCATATTGATTGTATAAATACTATACAATTGACAGTTTTACCATTAACAATTTCACTAACTAATTTGTTTAACGGAATTACAACTCCTAACAAATGTTCCCCAAGTTGGAGAGAATAATCTGAACTAAGGAAATATTTCTACATCCACTTCATCTTACAACTTCCCCACCTTCCTCTTCCATATCTTGTGAGTGCATCATGCACCTTCCTTTATAGGAGTGTCATAAAAAATTCTGGTGTGTACTTGATATGATGGAAAAGGACTTTGTATTTAGTGATGATAAGATCGTTAGTCTCCTTATCTATGATTATGCATGGTTGACAGGCTTTCAATATTTTGGTGACATCTATCCATAGCACCGAGTGGCCTCACTTAAGAGAGATGTGTCGATCTCAGCTCCTTCCCTACCTCATATTTATAAAGGACCCTGCCCTTCATTGATTTCCATGAAATCTTATTGGAGCACTACCAATCAGAGTACTGCATTATCGTTGAAGAGGTCGATGGGTCTACTCTTATTCTCAAATATGGCGGAGCAGTACACTTTTAAAAACCTTTGTTATTGTTACTGATGGTATTGTATATTTTGTTTCGCGAAGGGGTTAATGAGGACTGCTCAACAGAAAGATTATGAGGCATCCAGTTCAACACAAGAGAAGATTGGTCAGATGAAGGATATGACTCAGGAGAAGGATTCTCGGGCGACTGAAGCGACCAAGGGAATGGGTCAATCGACCATGGGTACAGTCCAACAGGGGAAGGAACAAACCATCTCTTTCTTCCAACAAGTAGTTGATAACTTTACTAAAAAATATTCCATTGGTTGCTTTATAAGAGTTGATTGAATAGATTGAAGGTTTCTTTTCGTTTTAAATATATTGAAATTAACTGAGTTTGTATCATGTCAATGTAGGCAGGGGAAAAGGCGAAGGGTGCTATGCAGAGCCTCATGGAAACTGTGAAGAACCCCTTCGGTGGTAGCTCATAGTGAGGGCAAGCAGAACAAGATTGGACGGTCGTGCCATGCTAAGCATTTATGTTGTCAACGTAGATTGTAATAAGTCTCCATTTTTGTCAATAATAATATTTGAGGGAATGTTTGATATTAATGACAAATAGATGAATCGAAATCATGGATGATTTTAGGGTCTAAATTTCGCTCATGGGCTAATTTTCCATGGTTTTTCCAAAATCGAGATTCTCTATTTTAAAAATGATTCGCCCAAATTCTATAGGATAAAATTATTTTACCCTAAAAATCGCCAAAATTTTATAAAAACTATATAAAATTCTTATAAATTTGAATATTTTACAAAAATATCGTCAAACATTTATAGTTGGCATCTGAAGGATTAGTAAGATTCGCCAAGATTTCTACATTTTAAAACAAATTTCCATCCTTAAAATCATCCCTACTCAAAATCTGAGACTTGGAATATTTAAGGCTCTAGATGTTTGAAATTGTGAAGTTTCTCCGTCTTTCTATGAGACTTTGAATTCAGGAGTAGATATGTCTAATTATGGTATGGGAATTATGTAGATATTGTGTTCATCTAATTATGGTATTTGCAGTTTACTTTATTTTTCACTCTCTATACAAAATTATTTTTAATAGTTTACTAAGTTTTCAACATGGATTATGCTTAATTTGATTTAGAAGCCCAGAAGTTTTTGTATAAGAGGATTTTTAATAGTTTACAAAGTTTTCAACATGGATTATGCTTAATTTGATTTAAAAACCCTAAAGTTTTCCTATAAGAGGTTTGGTAAATAATCTATGTACTTTCCACTCTTATATCTGGTAGGATATATTTGATCTATTGTTGCCAAACAAATTCTCATCATTTGTTTAGTCACTTTCATTATCACTTATATTCCATAACAGTGAACATTAAAATAGGTCGTAGTCGGGCCATATTTGATTTATTGTTGCCAAACAAAATCTAATTATTTGTTTAGTCACTTTCATTATCACTCTAATTATTGGTTTAGTTACTTTGATTATCACTTATATTCCTGTAACGACCCTCCTATTTACGACAAAAACTCTGATAACAGGTGCAAATATTTTATTATTATTTTTTTTTAAGGTGTGTGCGCTTGTGTAAAAAGGAACATACACACTTGACTCTACGTTGCCACCCGACGACTAACAAGACGCAACCACGATGATCACAACAAGAAGACATAAGGTGCACAACAAGTAACTGCAAGCATTAACGACCACGGACATAAGGCGCACAACAAGTAACTGCAAGCATTTAACGACATACTGGGTTATGCACAGTATGAACATAGAAGGAAGAATCCATAGTAGTAGATTTTACTATTTCTGCACAGGAAAGCAGGGCGTTTAATCTTAGTTCTCTGCTCTGGAGAGAGAGAAGGTCAGATAGGCTCCTGGTTGACTGCTCAAGAAGAAACTAGAAATCTCCGTTAGGTGTGTCACAAGAGTGGAAACCCTGCCTTTAAAGGGCCCGAGACTCTTGATATGGCACTGGATTCTTTACACAAATAGTCACACGCACAGACTTATATACTAGGTGACAAGGAGGTGTCTACATCTCGCCCGACACAAGTAGACCAAACAAGAAATAAAACAACCAGGTAGAATAATAATTAAAAGAGAAACCACCTCCTCTACGGAAGGTGCAAGATAAAAGGACTCATACAACAACCAACCAATAATTAAGACAAGGTATTTTCTATGACCCAACGGTAATTGATTACTGACCAACTGCTCCATTAAATTTCATCAACCGACGAATACCTTATACATAAGGTAATTTCAATTAATCTCCATCCCTCATTTATTAGGTTATAAAATCCTAATGTACCTAGTTCAAGGACATTGCAACAATCACAAACACATTGCTCCTTCTCTGTTAATCATAAAAATAAGCAGCGATATCATTACCAATGATGAACCCATTACATTTACCTTACCTTGAATGCTAGCACTGACATAAGCATTCACCACATTACCTTAACATTACCTTAACAATCATTACCATATATTTACATTCCATTCTAATATTTCAACAACTACTTTAACAATTATTACCTTATAAAACCTTAATTTTCTAACAATTATTGCCATTAAACCCATATTACTTTAACAATTATTACTTTAACAATTATTACATAAATACTTCAATAGTACTTCAACCATTATATTACCTCACTTTCTCATCCTATTACCTCAACTTCCATTGCTTGTAATAACATTAACTAACACATTAACTAACTTAAGTAAGTTGCTATTATTAAATACTAACTAAATAAGTGAACTGTTGTTAAAGAAAAGTTGACTAAAATAGGGTAGGCTGCCTTTATAAAATAATGTAGATTGTTGTATTTAAAGAATAACCAAAGTAGTGAGTTGCATGAATGTTAACTAAAAAGTAAATGCTTGATTAATTAAAGTAGATTGTTGTTATCAAATACTTAACAAAATTAAGTAGTTACTGTAATTCCATCATATTTAATCTTGTCCATACCAACCAAAATGGAAGAAGGTTCATAGGTCAAGGGTTCCCAAGCAATTGAATTTTTCTTGGAAAAATATTCCAGGATATAATTAATCTCAAGATATGACTGCAATGCCTATAATTCACAATGAAAGTCTATAGTGTTTTTCATAATTTACAGATTCGCTTAAATTTGAATGGTAATTTGCAGAACTATAGAATTCTCATAAAAGGTAAGTAAAACAGTAAGGTTATTTGAATTGTAAAACACAAAAGTTAATTAAATTCAAGGGCATTGTTTTTCAACTGAAAACTAATGTAAATTCATATTATAAATGAAGGTAAAACAATTTATATTAGATTACTGCCATTATCGACACACAGTACACTGGCACTATGAATTACAACGCATCTAGAATGTTATTATGACAGTTACATTAATCGGACCGTAAGACGATAGCCATCTACAGGATTATACGATGATCCAGCCTGACAACTCAGGTTCGAATGGGATGGAAGACGTGGTCGGAAACACAAACATCACGGGAGCATTGGGTTGGGTGTTTGTATCCCTGCGCTGCACAATAAATAGTAACATCTTGTTACTTTACCATCGCGCTAAACATCCATGACAGAACTATAAAATTTAGAATGAACGCCAAACGAACAAGGAGGTAGAATATCAGTTGGATACGTCCCAAGTTTTTAGATTTGGACGTGCTCTGAAGGGTGAAGGGGTAGGCCGTCTGATTGGATGCCACCGCTAAAACACAGGGCGAGTAAATTCGAGCATAAGAAAAATGCCAGGATCCCACTACAATTTCGGTAGGGGTCAAGGCGCAGCAGTAACTCAAAGCGGTCTCAGTCTGAATCCCAGTTAAGGCATGCTCCTTCAATGGTAAATCCAATCGCTCACTAAATTCTGGTTAGTGGTGGGTGATCGGTCTCGAAAGGGAGGAAGTTGCCTTCTAAAGGCAGTCCCATAGACTAACATCAGTGCCGACCGTCTAAGAATAGTAGTGCATTATTGATTCCCTTTTTTTTTTAAAAAGGTTTAAGTTGTAATTTGCCTCTCGGCTCATGTGGGGTTTTATAAAATGATTTTGAGATTTTTGGGCCCAAAATCCAAGCATCCTTACATGTTCACCAACTAATTACCAAGCCAAACCTACGACCGAGCGCCAACAACAATCAATGGGAGGATACTGCAAAGGAACTAATTGCTCAACGAGTTCATGGTTGAATCCAATAATCTGCCAACTTCGAGATAACTAACATAGTACTTGGCAAATTGTAAAAGCGTTACTCACAGATCAGATCATCAACCTACACAGTAGCTTGCGGTGATATGTGATGGAATCAATAAAATTAAAACAAGCTTATTAAACAAGGGTTTTAGTCCAGAGGATGTCATGATGCGTTGGTTGTCCAACGAATACTATTATGGTCTAAAAAGAGATAAAGCATCTCCCAACAATGGAAGCAAATAGACTCACAATTGTTGTTTTTTTGTTCTTGTTTTTTTTCAGTAGGGCAATTCTCAGTGAAACTCGCGGTTCTGGGTAAAGAGAAGAGGGATAATGCAAGGCTAGAGGCTACTCAATAGACGCAGTAAAATTTCAGTAATATTTAAAAACTTAACAATCCTCCGGAGTAAGCAAATAAATAACAACCATTCAGCCCAACGATAACCAACATCTTTTGAAATTAAACATTCATCCATCTAGATTACCATTACACAAGCAGATCTAATCATAACCTAAAGCATTCTACTCTACAAATCAAGAGCATGTTGTTGCCTTAACTCCAGCCTCATATGACGCCCGCGCTCCTTGCCGCTCCTGCTCTCCGATTGTCGAGACCTCACCGGTACCTCGCAGCCAATCGCTATGGGTACTCTACTTACCCCTTAGCCCCTGAGTCGTAAAGGGGTGACATACTTTCCATATGGTATGCCTAGCTTCCCAGCTTGCCTCGCAAGGCCGAGCTACTACTCCTATTCGAGCTGGAAAATCCCAACTCCTCACAAGCAATCAGTCAAGTCACAATTCGGCAGCGTAACATTACGCTAACAGCCAATCCTCTTCCTCCTCATCTTCCTTTTATTTTATAGATTTTTTGAGACCCACCAACTTTCATAAATCACATTTTTTATTAAGTTTCAAAAAAATATTATGAATATTCTCCATCGCACAAGTGTCGTCCATCCCCCTCTTTCCTCAAGTAATTATTTTCTTTAATTTATTAAATTCCTCATTTCCCCCACCCACCTAGAATCACTCCTAAATTTAATCCTAGGTGTTCATAGATCCCCTTACATGCTTTTAGTAAATTTCCCTAAAATGAAGTTGCTAAATTTAGTTCATTTTAGGAAGTTCTTAATTGCAGATTTCTTACTATGTTGACTTTGCTTTTTACCCTATGTCCCCTTCTTTCCTTTACTATGTTT
>CBVK0102486067.1:0-17042 GCA_900067695.1 Picea abies
TATAAAGAGAGAAGGGGGGGAGAGTGGAGGAGAGAGAGGGAGGGGGATACAATGAATGATAAATGGAGAGGGATACATATTGAGGGGGAGAGAGGGGTACATGAAAGTGAGAGAGGGGGAGAGAGGGGGATAAGGGGAGTCTTGGCATAGGGGATGCCCCATGGATCAATGCTTCAAAAATGCACCAAAAAACCACTAACTACTGGCCCTTTTGACAACACCTGCGAAGCAGATGAAGTCTCACCCGAGGTAGAGTAAGGGGGGTTGTAGGAATCAGGTGTCTACAACCAAGCTGGGGTACAGATCTATGATTACAATACTTAACAAAGCACTTAGCCACAATATTCATTAGTTCTTGAACCTTATTCACATTGCAGGTTAAACCCTTATTACAGATCAGCGTAGTAACAATACAGATCGAGTAATTTCCATCACTTAGCACATAGAATTAACTCAGATCTAGAATTCATTCACATCATTAAGCACTAATATACAACATCATATGCATTCATTATACATAACATCAACAACACTAAGCAAATAATCACATAAACAACATCGCACAAAGTGACACAGGTTCGCCCTCTGCCTCGATAAAGGCCTCTGCACTGACCTCCCGATCTTTAAGGATCGTTCTAATTTTTCTCTCAAGCCAGAGTGGCTCCTTAAATTATCCACTGGAATCTATTTTAAAATTGATCCACGGGTCTTTTCGGCTCCTTATGGCCTCTAGGCCTGATCGTTATCCTCTTCACGACAGGAAAATAAAAGCTCGGGATTCAGGGTTTCACAATCCCCGATGTAGCAAACCATTTGTTTCCCGATTTCCCGATCTCTGATATCTTGATATGCTCTAACTTTCTCTAGTCCCCTGGGCTAGACTTTTGGGTCCATACGACCTCCCTTTATATGACCACGGTCCTATCACCTTTCTAGATTTCGGGGTTTTTGATGTCGAAAAGTATGTGACCTCTTGTCCTGCAGATCCCCGATTCTTCGAATCCCGATATGACATCACTGGGAACCCCCTTTTGGCCTTAGACACACTCAACGACTGTGATCATATACTAAACCAATGGCTCCAGATCTCCCTCGGGACTTGGGGGTTTCAAATGCCAAAATGTATTTTTCTTCGAGACTCTCGATCTCTTGAATTCCGACTTCCCAATATGACTTATCTTTTAGGACTTTTCCCGAAAGTCACAATTATTGCCATGCATCCTCAAGGATGGACAGTCCTCATCTACTCCGGGGTTTTCACCATGGAAATTATTGATTCCCTGTTATGACGAGATGACGTCAACTAGGCCCCATAACAGAGCTTTCCTCCTCATAAGAATTCCAGATTTCGCAATTCCAAAATGCAAGTGGTTCCTATCTTCAGGATCTGCGAAACGTCGAACCTTGTCTTCTTAGGATTTTTTGACACGTGTCTCAAATAGATGAATGGTTCATATCAAACCTCGGACCTCGCCAAATTCAAAGTCAAAATTCTCACTTATGTGAGTCCCAATGACCGAATCTCCGATTTGGATGATCATGCGACACATGTCCTTCCTGAGATCCACGGTTGTGATTCTTTCATTGTTTTGAGACTCAAAGGGTCTCGAACTCTTGGTCTATAAACTTTCAATATTCTAATGGCTCTTGTTCCCTGCCACGTTTCCCAACATATGGATGGTTCTAACTTACTTCAGGGTTTTCATGATGGAATTACCCGATCTCTTGTCCACAAGATTTCCGATATCCCGAAATCTGACACCTTGATATCTCGATACCTTCCAGAACCTTGGCTCAGCTCGAGAGGGTTTAAACCCATGCAACTCCTGTTAGATCAGATGGCTGAAGAGAAACTAGGTGAGAATCCAATGGCACATGATCTCTTGAGCTTGAACTCCAGACGCAGCCCTAACCTCCTCGCTTCTTTGTCAGATCGGACAACTGACGGGATTTCACTAATTCTCCACAGAGAATTATGACTGTCTGTTTCTTCCCCCCGGATGATTTCTACAAAGTGAACCAAGGATTCTTCCCTCAGATTTATCCACCTATGACACAAAACTTCGATGCCTTCTAATCACTCAATATGCACCAACTCCTTGTGTTGCCTTCAATAGTTTCAAAGGCCTTATCCTTCCTGAGCTTTCTCACAAATTTGAGTCTTAAAGAAGACCCTTGCACGCACTCCTTGTGGCAACCTCCAAACACTTGAAGTGTTGAACGTTCTTCGACCTTGCGCATGCTCTGCAACAACAGTCCTTTGATAATTCACTCAGATCCTCAACTTTGAGACTTCTCTTGGCCTGTGTACTCCCTTGCACGGCTCCTGCACCTGCCTGCACCTCTGTGTGAATATGAGAACAAACGCTATCCCTCCTGAGATTTCAGAGACAAACCTTTGAACCTTTTGTCAATGCACTCCTTGCAGACAATTCAAATACACTCCTTGCAAGAACTCTTGCTCAGACATAGAAACAATTGAAACTCATTTCACTTCCCTTTCCTCTCAGATTTCAAATATTCGACAAGAAATCATTCATACATAACATAAAATCAATTGCATGATAGAAAGAGTAAAACATTCATGAGCATAACATTTAAAGACGCATACACAAAGAACATATGAACACCATGAGTCTGAATCACAGTTTCTTTGTGTTAATTCAGAACTTTTGTACATGGGTCTGCTACACAGCTCTCTGCTTCTCTTCTATGCTCTCTTCTTCATGCTCCTTTCTTCTATGTTACAATTACACAATGAGGGTGTCTATATCCGTTTTCCCTCCACTCCCAAAACTATCTCATCAGAGAATTCAAAGCTACCTACTAACATGAATGCTTTCTACCTACTATGGATGAGAGCGGATCGCTCAAGGTCCTTTTCAATATATAAGTATGCCCCTCCTTAACTATCATATTTAATTTTGGCACATCCAATCTTCAAAAGTTTTTAAACAATTTATCATGTGCTCAAAAATGTGTTGCGCTTGCCCCATGCTCTCTTGACGTTGGTGATGCTCCTGCATCATACTCCCTCGCTTGAAAAATTTCATGGGATCCTGTCCATGAGCTCTCACACGGTCTGTCCATGCTTCTAAATCACTACTTCATTCTCCCAGCTGGCATCTTCAACTAGATGTCCCTTCCACTTGACCAAGTATTCAAAGTATTGTTTTCCTCTGGTCTCCTTGCAAATTCTTTTGTCTAGTATGAGCTCCATCTGTGGTTTTTCTACAACTGGCATCTGCTTTTTCCACTGAACCTCTGATTTTTCATCGTTTGTTCTTGCTTCCTCAGCTTTGTATGGGTACAAATATGATACATTGAATATCGGAGAAATTCTGATCCCATCGGATAATTCAATCTCATAAGAATTTGCCCCAAATTTCTTCAAGACCCTACATGGTCCGATTTTCTTCATCTTCAGTTTGTTATATGTCCCTCTTGGGAACCTTTCCTTTCTCAGGTGTGCCAAAATCAAATCACCAACTTCAAATTGAAGTTGTCTCCTATGTTGATCTGCTCTATGCTTATACTCCTGGTTTGAATTTTGTAAACGCTCCTTCACTTGACTGTGAAGTTCCTTCATCGCTTCTACAAAATCTTCTGCACTAGCACTCCTAGTCGCATTCTGTTCTGAATCTCTCAATTCAGAAATTCCCCTTGGTTGCATGCCATAGAAAATATGAAACGGACTTTGTCCTGGGCTTCTGTTGATCGAATCATTATAAGCAAACTCCACCTATGGTAATATGTTGTCCCACTGACTGTGGTGTTCTATCACCAGGCTCCTCAGCAAGTCTCCCAGAATTTTGTTCACTGCTTCAGTTTTTCCATCTATCTGAGGATGATAAGCTGAACTAAATGATAATTTAGTTCCTATATTCTTCCACAACATCCTCCAAAAGTGTCCTACGAACTTTGTATCTCTATCTGAAACTATGCTCCTTGGTAAGCCATGAAATCGAATGACTTCTTTGAAAAACAAATTTGCAAAGTGAGTTGTGTCACTAGTTTTCTGACATGGAATGAAGTGTGCCATTTTGGAAAATATATCCATCACCAAAAAAATTGAATCAAAACCTCTTTGTGTTCTTGGCAAACCCAATACAAAATCCATTCTAACTTCATCCCACGGGCTCTCAGGTATGGGCAATGGTTTATAAAATCTAGTGTTTTGCCTCCTTCCTTTCGAATGTTGACAAATTCTGCATCTGTCCATAAATATTTTAACTTCTGCTCGCATTCTCAGCCAAAAGTATGACTCATTCAGTTTTGTGAATGTCTTGTCATGACCGAAGTGTCCGACCAATCCTCCACTGTGTTTCTCCTTCAAAAACTTCTCCCTCATGCAACCTTTTGGAATACAAAGTTGATTGCCCTTAAACAACAATCCTTCCTGGATCATGTATTCTTCCCATTTTCTTTTATCTCTAAGAACTGGATTCTCAGTTGCTTCATATGCCTCCTTAAAATCTGGATCACCTGCGCACATGTCCCTGAGATCATCAAAACCCAATGTTTTGACCTTGAACTCCTGCAACAACAAACACTTCCTGCTCAAAGCATCAACAACTTTGTTAGCAGTACCAGAAATATGTTTAATCACAAAAGTCAAATTTTGCATATGTTCAACCCATTTTACATGTCTCTGATTCAACTTCTCTTGTTGGGTTACAAACTGCAGTGCATGATTGTCACTGTATAGGATAAACTCTTTGGGAATCAAGTAATGCCTCCATTTCTTCAATGCCTGGATGATAGAATAGAACTCTTTGTCATATGTGGAGTACTTCACCTTCGCTTCACTCAGATTCTCGCTGAAATACACTATTGGCATGTCTTCTTGACTTAAGACTGCCCCTATTGCAAATCCACTTGCATCGCATTTCACTTGAAATGTCTTTCGGAAATCCGACAACACCAGAATTGGTTGTTCCATGATTTTCCTCTTCAACAGATTAAAACTCTTTTTAGCCTCTTCTGTCCAGTAAAAATACTTATGTCTTTTCTTCACTATATCCATCATTGTTGCACTAATTCCACTGAAATTCCTGATGAAATTTTGGTAGAAACTAGCTAATCCGTGAAAACTTCTCACCTCAAATATATTCTTCAGTGATGGCCAATTCTTAATCACTTCCACCTTATCTGGATCCATCCTCAACTGTCTGCAGATATAATGAATCCCAAATAAATGAGCTCTGTCTTCATGAATGAGGATTTCTTCATGTTTATCAACAACTTTTCCTGTTGTAGCCTCTTCATTACTGTAGCCAAATGTTTCAAGTGTTCAGTCTCTGTTTTGCTGAAAATCAATATATCATCAAGATATACGATAACAAATTTCCCAATGAATTCTTTCAGGACTTTGTTCATCAACCTCATAAAGGTACTTGGCGCATTTGTTAAGCCAAATGGCATAACAAGCCATTCATACAACCCCTTGTTGGTCTTGAAGGTTATTTTCCATTCATCACCTTCCCTCATACGAATCTGGTGATAACCACTTTTCAAATCAATTTTTGAAAAATATTTTTCTCCACTTAAGCAATCCATCAAATCATCCATCCTTGGAAATGGAAATCTATACCTGATGGTTATCTTTTTAATGGCTCTTGAATTAGTACACATCCTCTAGCCTCCATCTTTCTTTGGAATGAGTATTGTCGGAACAACACATGGGCTCAAGCTTTCCCTGACCAATCCCTTGTCCAACAACTCCTGGACTTGTCTTTTGACCTCATCATTCTCCTGCGGTGTTAATCTATATGCTGCTTTGTTCGGTAAACTGACTCCAGGTATGAGATCAATATGATGACTCACACTCCTGATTGGTGGTAATGAACGAGGTAGTTCATCCACTACTATGTCAGGGAACTCTTCCAGCAGTTCCTGAACTTCTTCTGGTATATCATCTATCCTTGTGCTGGTTAAAACAATCATTGGCTTCCTAACCACAATGAATTATGGTTCCTCCTTCTTCTTGACCTCATTAAGGAGTTCCTTCCCACTCATGAGAAGTATAGTGTTACTTACTTCCGGTTTCACCTCCTTATCTTTGATTGGAAGTAACATGTGAGTCCTCCCATTCTTTTCCAGGGTATATGTTTTCATCCTCCCATCATGAATCACATTTCTGTCATATTTCCATGGTCTACCCAGTAATATATGACAAACATCCAGAGGAATAACATCACAGAGTATCTTATCATTATATCCTCCTATCTTAAATTCAACTAAACATTGCTTAGTGACATTTACCTGATGTCCTTTTTGTAGCCATGAAACTCTATATGGACTTGGATGCTCACTCGTCTCCAGCTCCAACTTTTCTACCATCTCTATGGAAATGAGATTATCTATTCTAACATTGTCTACAATAACCTTGCATACCCTGTCCTTGGTTTTGCAAGCAGTCTGAAAAAGTTTGTTTCTTTGGGCTGAACTCTCCACCTCCTTTTCTGGTGTTAAGAGAACTTTTTGCATCATCAGTGATCTTCCGCCTTCAACATATTCTGCCTCAACATATCACTTCTAAGCCTCGATAATGTGAGTCTCTCCACCCTCTTTCTTTTTATCTGGACATTCATAAGATTTGTGCCCATTCTTTCCACACGTGAAGCATTTTATCACTCCAGCTCTTCCTCTTCCTCTACCTCTAGTACGAGGAAAGATATTATTATCAACATAATCTCCTCTTTGTTCAGTATTCTGCCCTCTTGGTTCAGCATATTTCCCTCACTGTGAGGTTCCTCCTTTCTCAGTTCGAGTCTGAGGTTTCTTCTAGTCTTCCTTGGGCTTCTGGTTTTTATCCTGGGCAACTGATTTGCCTCTGGGATGACTTCTGCCTCGCCCTCTTTGACCCTGTTTTCGGCTCAACTTCTCTTCATCTTTTAGAGCCAATTGATAAGAATCTTCCACCGTTCGGATGGTCAACACACTTATCTCATCCTGAATGTCATATCTTAGGTCATTCAGGTACCTGGCAACCTTTTCATCATCACTTTCCCGATGACCTGCCCTGATGTTCAGCTTGTAGAATTCTTCAGTATATTCTTTCACTGTCATCAACTTCTGTCTCAGGTTTTTCATCCTCCTAAACAGAGTAATCTGGTAATCCCTGGGGATGATTTTTTCCTTCATCTTAACAATCATCCTATCCCAGCTTTTGATCTTCTGCTTGCCTTTGCAGTGTCTGTTAGTTTGTAGTTCATCCCACCACAATGTTGCATGTCCCTTCAATCTTGTGACAGCATGCTTAACCTTCTTGTATTCCTCGACATCTTCATAGTCAAAGTATGTGTCTAGGGCTCTAATCCAGTCTAGAAGCTCTTCAACATCCAAGTTTCCTTCATAAATTGGGATGTCCATTTTTGCTCTTGCACCCATTCTTGAAATAGCTCTGATCAAACATTTGTTTGTTGCATTTTCGGCTGCAACTTCTTCTTCATGTTCAACTTCAATTTCACTTTCAGAATTACTAGGATCTCCAATGTCAACTGTGCATCTCTGTGTTGTCTCCATGTCTTCAAGTCTAACATATAAATCACGCATCTCTCTTGCCATGGCTGGGTCAGGCATCTACCTACCTCTTCTTCTTGGTATTTCCCTTTCCTCTGGCGGATCAGGTGTTTGCATGTCTCTTCTTCTAGGCGGTATGGTGAAATTTCCTTTTCCTTACTACAAAAAGCAAAGAATAATTTCTGTGCTCTGATACCAAACCTGACGTAGGTTCACCCTTTGCCTCGGCAAAGGCCTCTGCGCTGACCTCCTAGTCTTTAAGGATCATTCTAATTTTTCTCTTGAGCCGGAGTGGGTCCTTCGATTCTCCACTGGAATCTCTGTTAAAATTGACCCACAGGTGTTTTCGGTTCCTTAGGGCCTCTAGGCCTGATCGTTGTTCTCTTCACGACAAGAAAATAAAATCTCGGGATTCGGGGTTTCACAATCCCCGATGTCGCAAACCTTTTGTTTCCTGATTTCCCAATCTTTGATATCTCGATATGCTCCAACTTTCACTAGTCCCTCGAGCTAGAATTTTGGGTCCATATGACCTCCCTTTATATGACAGCAGTCCTATCACCTTTCAGGATTTCAGGGTTTCTAATGTCGAAACGTATGTGACCTCTTGTCCTCCAGATCCCCCATTCTCTGAATCCCGATATGACGTCACTGGGAACCCCCTTTTGGCCTTAGACACACTCAACGGTCATGATCATATACTAAAACAATGGCTCCAGATCTCCCTCGGGACTTAGGGGTTTCAAATGCCAAAATGTATTTGTCTTCAAGACTCTCGATCTCTTGAATTCTGACTTCCCAGTATGAATTCTCTTTCGGGACTTTTCCCGAAAGTAGCGATTTCTTGCATGCATCCTCAAGGATGGATGGTCCTCATCTGCTCTGGGGTTTTCACCATGGAAATTCCCAATTCCTCGTCATGACGAGATGATGTCAACTGGTCCCCATAATGGAGCTTTCATCCTCATCGGAATTCCGGACTTCACAATTCTGAAATGCAAGTGGTTCCTATCTTCAAGATCCGCGAAACGTCGAACCTCATCTTCTTCGAATTTTTCGACACGCGTCCAAAATAGATGGACGGTTTAGATCAAACCTTGGACCTCACCAAATGAAAATTCAAAATGCTCACTTATGTGAGTCCCGATGACTGAATCTCTGATTTGGATGATCACGTGACACGTGTCCTTCCTGAGATCCACGATTGTGATTCTTTCGTTGTTTCGAGACTCAAAGGGTCTCGGACACTTGGTCTCTAAACTTTCGATATGTTGATGGCTCTCGATCCCTGCCATGTGTCCCAACAGATGGACGGTTCTGACTTACTTCGGGGTTTTCACGATGGAATTACCTGATCTCTTGTTCACGGGATTTCCGATATCCCGAACTACGATGCCTCTATATCCCGATACCTTCCGGGACCTTCACTTAGCTCGAGAGGGTTTAAACCCCATGAAACTTCTGTTAGATCCGATGGATAACGGGAAACTAGGTGAGAATCCAATGGCATGCGATCTCCTGAGCTTGAACTCTGGACACAACCCTAACCTTCTCGCTTCTTTGTCAGATCGAATGGCTGACGTGATTTTTCTAATTCTTCATAGAGAATTTTGACCCTCTGTTTCTTCCCCCTGGATGATTTCTGCAAAGTGAACCAAGGATTCTTCCCCCAGATTTATCCACCTGTGACACAAAAATTCGATGCCTTCTAATCAATCAATATGCACCAACTCCTTGTGTTTCCTTCAATAGTTTCAAAGGCCTTATCCTTCCTGAGATTTCTCACAACTTCGAGTCTTAAAGAAGACCCTTGCATGCACTCCTTGTGGAAACCTCCAAACACTTGAAGTGTTGAATGCTCTTCGACCTTGCACATGATTTGCAACAACAATCCTTCGATACTTCACTCAGATCCTCAACTCTGAGACTTCTCTCAGCCTGTGTACTCCCTTGCACAGCTCCTGTGCCTGCCTGAACCTCTGTGTGAATATGAGAACAAACGCTATCTCTCTTGAGCTTTCAGAGACGAACCTTTGAACCTTTTGTCAATGCACTCCTTGTGGACAATTCAACTGCACTCCTTGCAAGAACTCTTGCTCAGACAGAAACAATTGAAACTCATTTCACTTCCCTTTTCTCTCAGATTTCAAATATTCGACAAGAAATCATTCATACATAGCATAAAAGAAATTGCATGACAGAAAGAGTAAAACATTCATGAGCATAACATTTAAAGACGCATACACAGAGAAGATATGAACACCATGAGTCTGAATCACAGTTTCTTTGTATTAATTCAGAACTTCTGTACATGGGTCTGCTACACAGCTCTCTACTTCTCTTCTATGCTCTCTTCTTCATGCTCCTTTCTTCTATGTTACAATTACATAATGAGGGTGTCTATATCTGTTTTCCCTCCACTCCTAAAACTATCTCATCAGAGAATTCAAAGCTACATACTAACATAAATGCTTTCTACCTACTATGTACGAGAGAGGATTGCTCAAGGTCCTTTTCAATATATAAGTACGCCCCTCCTTAACTATCACATTAAGTTTGGTGCATCCAATCTTCAAAATTTTTTAAACAATTTATCATGTGCTCAAAAATGTGTTGCGCTTGCCCCACGCTCACTTGACGTTGATGATGCTCCTGCATCACAAAGCATATCAAGACACAGGATATACATGGTTCACCCCAGTGTGGGACTACGTCCAACAACTTCTTCTTCTTCTTATTTATAAGTCTTCAAGCTTCTTACATTCATTTGATCTTGTGCACAAAGCCATAGAGCCCAACCCTGTTGTGGACATGCGATCTCCGCACCATGCACTAGATCCACCTTCCTCAAATTCAGGCTAAGGCACAAAGCCAACTCCTTAATAGCATAGAGCACTTACAACTTCTTGCACTAGGCCAAACTTAACCTATCATGCACATAGCCTCTAGTAGTCATGCACTAAGCCAATTCCTCTTTACATTTCTTAGTTACCACTTATTTATACAATTACAAAAAGGCCTAAAGATGGATAAACCCATGGGCCGACATCCCATAACCCATTACATAACCCTAGTAAACCCTTTTCTCAGTCCACAAGCCCCCAAAAAAAGTGATATCCCATGATCTCAGCTATGCCTGGGCACTCCATCTTCAACCAGCCTGTCGAAGTCCTGAAATTGGCCACACACGACCAATGTTTCTTCAAAACTTGGTCAAGGGCCAACAGGCCCTCAACACTCACCTGTGACTCGTCCTAAGTCACTCATATCTAGGTAGTGTTTCTTCGAAGGCCTCAAGCCTATATCAAGCTACCTCGAATTATTGCTTCACTAGAGCCTCATGCTCGGTAAAATTATGAATTACTTACTCTATAACAGGCCCTTCCAGGCATTGTTTCACCATTGCAACTACTTTGTTTAGCTGCAAGCCTTAGCCTCCAATTTCTTTGAAAAGTGTGCATTCTTCATCCTATACTGGCTGGAGTTTCTGTGTCACCTCCATGAATTTTCTCTAGATGGAAGTAACTTGTTGCTGGACTACGTTTTGTTCCTGTGATCACTTCATTTTCTCGATTGTAGTAAGAAGCTTCATCAACACTTTCATGGTGGATGTCTGCTGCTTCGCCTCCTAGAGTTGTGCTTCCCATTTCCTCAACTCCAGATCTTTTTCAAGGCATTCATAGGTCTGTGCACTCTGATCACTTAGTTTCTTACACTCTAAGGCCAGTGCCCTGATTATTTTGGCTGCGCTTTTGGAAATTTCTTCCCTCTGGTTGTGCACTTCTTGCGGAGTGCTCAACACTGCTTGGATTTCTAATTCCATTATCCATGCTTGAAGCTTTTGAATGTCTTCGATAAGCTTCCTCACTTGCATCTCAGTTGACTTTGGTTCCTCCTATACCTTTCCTGACATAGAGTGAATTTCTTTATTCATTGTCTCTTTTACCACAGTCTACTCTATGAGAAGCTAGTTTTTTTCTTTCTACATCTTCTCTTTTTCCTCCTCGAACATCGCCCTAATTTCATCTTTCTCCTACTGTGCAACTCGAATTTTCTCTAAGACCTCCTCCTTTTCTTACTTCATTGATTATGTATTTTTCTCCTTTTATTCTTGGAATTGAAGAATTCAAGCCTCCGTTGCATCTACCATTCTTCATAATTGGGTGGGCTCATCCCCCAATTCTACATTTTCTGCTGAAGAAGGCGCAGTAGGTACTGCGTGACTTGAGTAGATGGCTTGATGTATGTCTTTGAGATCCTTCTTTATTCTGTCAAACAGTGTTTCTTGCTTTGCTTCGTGTCTCTGTAGGATATCCTTTGAGGCGTCCTCCATGACTGCGATGATGAGATCGAGATCATATACTGTGAGAACATTCTTCGACTGAGGATTATTGGCTCAAGTCTTCTTCTCTGTTGAAGGTTTATGCGGATAAACCTTCATTTTCTTTGATGTTTTGGCCTATGTAAGGAGGTCCTTTGGCGATGCAAATTTGCCTTTGTCTTGATTTTCTCCTTCTTTCCGTCCTTCTTCTTGGTTCACTTCATCTCCTCCTTCTCTTGCAGGTGAATCACATCTACTTTCTTCTGATGTGCTGTCCTCCTCAATAGTTTTTATGTTCTACACTTCCTCCTTTTTCTTCTTTTTCTTCGTGCTAGTTTGTCCATCATGTTTGACCTGGGTGACCAAGGGACTTCTGATGATGTCGGTGTCAAAAATTTCTGCATCTTCCACCGATATGAGGAACTCTGCTAGCCATTCTCTAGTGATATCCTCCATGTCTTCGTCTATCAACTTATAATAGGACTACAACTCCTCCTTACTTTCATCCCCGTGCACAGTGATGTAGATAAAGTGTCAATCTGCGTGAAACTTTTCTAGTGACCTATATTGATGCAAAGTGTTGGGTGTCATCTATGGGAATGATTCAATAGCATGCTTTAGTTGTAGGTATTAATCATGGAATACTGCATTCCATTTCCACTGCTTCACCATATCATTTGTATACCATAAGGTGGAGAACCTTGCGGTCAATGGTTCCGATAGCTCAACTTTTGGGAAGGTTTCTCCTTTTGGCATATGCCAAGCGATGAAGGTGATCAGTACTAGTAACCAATTGAAATGAAAATCATATCCTTGGTATTGCACTTTGCGGAAGTTTGTCTCCAACTCATTGACGAGGTAGCTCGCCTAGTTCATTTGCATGCCTTCTGCGCACTTCCCTGTGAGGTCTACGACAAATCCAGTGACCTGCGTCGAATGGTTCTTTCTGATGAGCTTATCAGCTATAAGATGAAAAGATAGGCACACTGCGCCATCCTAGATGGAGGATACATTGTAGCCTCACTTTCCCTTCTCTACATCACCATAGGCTTCCTTTATGCATTGTGCCAGGGATTGATCTCCATCCTTTCCTGTGTAGAACTTTTGAGGGTCTGGTCCCTGCATGCTCAGTCCTGTGATGAGGTGGATTAGCATCAAATCCACAATGAATCGCCTGTCGAGCCAAATATACCCTCCATGTTAGAACAACAGGAGGATTTTAACACAAGCATTAACCTCCTGATGTCGGCCGAAGTGGGGTATCTTCATTACATTCAAGATCATGGATTGCATGAGCTCCTTAATCCATGGCTAGGAGACTATGCACGACTTCTTCCCATTTGTCTTCATTAAATACCTATGTTGTGCAAGCATCACATAGTTATTCCTGTCTCTGAGGTTGAAGTCGTTATTCTTCAAAGATGGAATGTGTCCTAGCTGAGGTCCAACTACGCGCATCCCCTTCGGGATGTATGCAGTGATCAGCGTGTACTCAAAATCATGTGGGATATTGTCGCGGTTCACCGCGCTAGCCAGAGGTGGGATATAGTCCGGTAAGACCGATGAGATATGATTTGTGTTAGCTAGATCGTCACGGTGCTTGCTTCACTTCTCAGTCGTGGTTCATCTAGAATGACGTCCAATTGATGGTGATGCTTGCAATCCGCTGGTCAATGATTCCTATATTTCCACAGACATGGCTCTCTCAGTCATGAGGTATACAAGTATTTCCTCCACAAACTTCTCTAGCGTGCTATGTTCGCTCGACATTCACACTTGTAATAAAATAAATCAGGTAGGCGAATGGAAAAGCAAGGTACTCAAATGGATGGTGATGTCTAGAAAGAATAGTGAGATACAGTGGGTTCTTTGTTAGCTTGGATATCATGGTTTGAAAAAATTAGTCCCAATGCAACGTCCGACAGGTTAAATAAGCAACGTCGTAACAGATTCCTCCAACGGGTAGGAATGCCTCAATCAATACGAATCTATCTGTTATGGCGTGTCTCAACAGTCCAACGACGATCTTTCTGGCAATAACTGTGTTTCTATCCGTTTTGGAGGTTAGTCTAACAGTAGGGGCACCTCCAAGGATCATATAGCTTCATTGTGGAGAAGTCCCATTCTACATTGTCTTCTATTCCGATGAAGTTCAAGTTATGTAGATCAGTCTCCTGTGAAGTCTTTTCTGGAACATGTTGTAGTTTTTCTAGTTTGGCTTTCTTCTTACCGAGCTTCCTTTCCTTCTTTCCTATGATCTGAGTCTTTGGATTCCTCTTTCCATTATTATTCTTATATGTTCTTAGCATAATGATTTCACGTTGCTGATGTTCTTTCAAAGTGTTCAAAGGTAATACCTCTTTTCTTACTAGGTCCTGGGTGGACATACTTTCTTCTTGCATGGATAGGTCCCTCAACCCTTCTTGCGCTCTTTCAAAGTTGATGACTACTTCTATTTCATTTTGCTTCTTCGACTCAACTTCTCTTTCTTCTATTAGACGATCTATCCTTTGAGATATGAAATCCCTTAGTTCTTTCTTTTTCTTTTCTATGGCTTCCTCCTCTACTTTCCTTCTAATCTATTCCTTCTCAATCCAAGTCTTTCCTAATAAAAGTGGGAAAGGGGCGTTGTTCTTAATAAATTTAATGATTTCAAATTCTTCTTCATTCGATGTCTCATGAAAAATCATAGGTATATTAGTAACTCTTCCACATAGGGTTATCATTTTTCCTTTAAACAAGCCTATCCTTCCCAATGAAGGTATCATAGCAGGCTTTCCCAAAATTTCCCAAGTGCTTTCTGGCATAATGTTCACATGTGTTTCTTAATCCAATACATAGTCTATGTCATAGTCTTCTATCCTTGTAACTATGCGATGTTTTTCCTTCAGGATCTCTGGTAAACTAATGTCTCTGTGATCATCCATTTCTTCTTTTAACTATATTAACATAGTCTCTGATTCTTTTTTATGTATGATTCCTTAACATATCCTTAGTCTCTTTTCCTTTATAGTTTTCTTGTCTCTTGTTCATCTTTTCAACTTTAGAAATAATTCTTGGGAAATCCTCAACCTCATGACCACTATCTTTACAACAAAGACAAATAGGACCTGTACTAGGGCATTCCTTAAAAAGAGTTCTTGGTCTCCTGCAATTATAACATAATGTTGATCCTCTCTTTCTTTTAAACGATCCCCAATCTTTCATGTACTGTGCACTGGGATCACATTGATGTAACTGCAATCTACAGAAGTTCTTTCTAGGTTCTTGCATTCGCTTATTAGTCCAAAAATTCTTTCTATGCATAGGGATAACATATTTTTCTCTATTTCTATCAAATTTATTTAGATCTACTAATTGCACACTAGTTTTCAGACTAGGACAAGATCTATCAAACAAACCTAGATTCATACTTTTGAATCAAAAAATTCCACTTATCTTACCTTTACCAGAGAAAAAATATTTAATATCTTGCCTTCTTCCTTCAGATCTAGTTTCTTTCTTAGCACATAGCTTCACAATTCAAGTAGAATACTGCACACTATAACAATAGATCTACACACAAAGATTTCTCCTTTATTCAGTTCCCAACAATCGCAGTTTCAGGTCCTAGCAACGAAACCATTTGTTGGAACAGGGGAAAACCCAGGGCTCAACGCTTCAACAACACACCAACAAAACCCTAACTATCGGCCCTTTCGAAAACACCTGCGAAGACTCACCTGAGGTAGAGGAAGGGGGGGGGGTTGTAGGAAGACTCACCTGAGGTAGAGGAAGGGGGGGGGGTTGTAGAAATCATGTGTCTACAACCAAGATGGGACATAAATCTGTGATTACAATACTTAACAATGCACTTAGACACATCATTCATTAGTTCTTGAAACTTATTCACATCACAAGTTAAACCCTTATTATAGATCAACACAGTAACAATACATATCGAGTACTTTCCATCACTTAGCAGATAACATTAACTCAAATATAACATTCATTCACATTATTAAGCACTAATCTACAACATCAGATGCATTCATTATACATAACATCAACAACACTAAGCAAATAATCACCTAAACAACATCACACAAATCATATCACGACACAGGATATACGTGGTTCACCCCAGTGTGGGGCTACGTCCGGTACCAACTTCTTCTTCTTCTTATTTATTAGTCTTCAAGATTCTTACATTCATCTACTCCTGTGCACAAAGCCAGAGATCCCAACCCCGCAGTGGACAGGCGATCTGCACACTAGATCCACCTTCCTCAAACTTAGGCCAAGGAACAGAGCCAACTCCTTAATAGCATAGAGCACTTACAACTTCTTGCACTAAGCCAAAATCAACCGATCATGCACATAACCACTATTAGTCGTGTACTAAGCATATTCCTCTTTACATTTCTTAGCCAATACTTATTTATACAATTACAAAAATTCCTAAACATGGGTAAACCCATGGTCCAACATCCCATAACCCATTACATAACCCTAGTAAAGCCTTTTCTCGGTCCACAAGCCCGTAAAACAAGTGAGATCCTACGATTTCAGCTCCGCCTAGATGCTCCATCTTTGACCAGCTTGTTGAAGTCCCAAAAGTGGCCACACACGACCAATGTTTCCCCAAAACTTGGTCAAGGGCCAATAGGGAGGGAGGGAGATAGAAAACAATAGTATAAGAGAGATTGAGAGTGAGATGGAGAGACAAATGGATGTGGTAGAGAGAGAGGGAGGAGGGAAATGAGGATAGGGAGGGAAAGATCCAATAAGAGTAGAAGATAGGTCAAAAGTGAGATGGAGAGAGACATATATAGAGGTATAATTAGGGAGAGAGAAATAGGGGTGGAGAGAGAGTTAGAGTGAGACTAACAACAAAGAGAGAGATAGAGAGGTGGGAGAGAGTGGAGGAAGGGACAAAGCGGAGAGAGAATGAGATAGAGAGTCAAAGAGATGGGATATAGAGAGGGAATGGGTGTGAGAGTGTGAGGCATGGCATGAAAAGTTCTAGGTCTAGGTCTAGGTCTAAAAATTTCCATGCCTTTCCATGTATATGTCTCACCATGTCTAGGTCAAGGCCATGTATTTCCTTGTCGTGCCTTTCCTTGTGTTAATTATTTTTATATAACTATGAAATATATTCTTGTATATTTTTTTTAGTCAAACCTTTAAAAGGTTATTATAATTATATTGTACAAGT
>CBVK0102486150.1:1626-17170 GCA_900067695.1 Picea abies
GTAGCCACCTTTTGGTTCTGGATTGCCCAACCAATCCTCCAGTGCCTTTACATCCAATTCCCACTGAGTAAATAACTCAACTGGGCATTCTCCTTCTTTTGGGACGGACAATTAGCACGCACCAACTTTAACAAGGGTGGGTGAAACTTTGCTCATGAATTTTGATTTGAGGGGCAGTGCTACGGGAAAAATTCCCCCTAAAATAGGTCTAAGGAATAGGGAGAGTGATAACCCCCTAAAACACTTCCTTATCTCTAATCTACCCCAAAATAATCTAGACTAAATGATAAGAGAGAGGGAAGAGAAGGTTAAGAAGAGCACCTTGAATCATTTTGGTTGATATAGACCTCTTCCACTTGTTGTTGCCTCTTAGATGACATATCTCCTCCCCAAAATGACATGCAACAGACCAAGAACACAATATAACAACATATACAATCTCTATTAATCACCTAAAATCCTAAATATAGATGTAAATGATTAAATAGATAAGAACATATACACAAAGTTTTTGGACAAAGATAATATCTTTTATTCATAAATAAGATGAAAGCTTACAACCTTTTCTTGTGGACACCACTCCATGAACCAAGTCTGAGCTCCTTGGTCATGAATCCAAGGGCACCAATCCTAGAAATAATTCTCACAACCAACATGCCAACTTGGGAAGAAGGAATGGTTGCATAGGGAGAATGTATGGGAGGGAAAGTATTTTGGCATATTTTTCTTATATTCTTGTTCATATATCTAAATGAATCCCCTAGACCCATTTCTATATGAGAAACATATATCTAAATGAATCCCCTAGACCCATTTCTATATGAGAAAAAGATAGTTATTCAGTTTTGGGAAGGGTTACAAGGGGTAAAATGGTTAAGAAATCCTTCATAGCCTGTAAACTCCACTGAAATATGCACAATTTTATATTTTTTTCATTTTTTGAAAGTAAATGTAGGTTGAATAGCATGAAACACGTGTATGTACATGGGTGGATTAGCCTGAAACACACATATGAATGTGGGCTGTTAGTGTAGCAGAGCATGTACATTATTCAAAAAGTTGTTTTTTTGAAGGAAACCTTAGCAATATGATTTGGAAAAGGATGCAAATGGATGGTCCAATGTCTTGGATGCATAGATGTGAAATTTTTGGACTATAATAGGGAGCATGGAAATGCTTTGTTAGCTAGAAAATATTGACGAAAATGGTCATCAAAAACCTCTTGGTTTAGATTCAGACCTCGAGGAGGCATCTTTGCTGAAATCAACTACTGGGTTGCCTCTCCTCTCATCCATTTCTGACAATGTTGTGTTTACAAGTAAGAATATTAATGGGTATTGGATGTTGTGTGTGACTTTTTAGTTCTACTGAAGAAGTCACATACCAGTTCACCCTCTCAATCTAGTAGTTTTCTTATTTTCAGTTATGCAATGCCTATCACCTCACTTCCACCATAGACATATGTTCAAACTCTTGTGTAGTCCACCATCCATATTATCCCTGATTGATGATCGTGCCGTCACTCTACCTGATACCCATGTTACCCTGATTGATGAAGAACCAATTACCCAATACACCTCATATTTTGTGAATGTTCCACCAATCACTCAGTCATCCCTTGTTTGCGTAGATACTGAAATGGTCGAGAGTGAGTTTGTTGATCCTTTAGCTACAACCAACATAAGAGATACTAATTCTCCTTTTATATCACCCAATGTGCCTCAATTCTTTCCTCAAGTGACTGTCCCCAACCATGAGATACAAAAGTCCACAAAAGAGATGGCTCACTCAATCCTTGATCCACACCAAGATCCTATGGACAATCTAGAAGAATAAATCTATGATGAGATCACAATTTATATCCATGAGTAAGTTTAACCATTCATCTAGGATCCTCAGCCATGTTGTGCTATTTAACATCTCTATTTGGAGCGAAAATATGTTGTTTCCTTGTTACCCCAACTATTCAAGAAAGACTTACTCAAAATTTCCAATCTAGCTCTCATAGTCCTGATGGTACCACCAGCCCACATTATTATGAAACATCCATTGCCAATGGCCAATCCCTTCAAAGATACCCATTGATAACACTATTAGTGGGGATGATTTTTTCTCTTGTTCAACACCGCAATTGTTTCACTTTATGTGAGCTTCTACTTCCCAAGTAGAGCAATGCATCATTCACGTGGAGCAAGCCAATGAATAATTAACATAGCATACCCAACAATTGCACCAAAATTTAGCAGAAGTATCAATCGATCGGGATTAACAACATGAAATCCATGTGCATGATGAATCAATGCTTGATGTTGTATATGGAAAATTTCTTGAGACTTGGCCCACATTTTCACAGGATGCTCCTCAGTTACTAGATGATATTTCTCCTTTTGTACCAACACAATGAATTGACCTTCTTGCAGGAGCATGGTCCCAGTTGGATACACAAACATAGAACCTACAACAATAGATGGATTCCATTTGGATGAAAGAACAAGAACAACCCAAAGCTATGGTACAAAAGGTTACATAATTGGTTATGGAAGGGGATGTTATTTGTACCTCCCTTTGCCAAAAGATTGGGGAGTGCAGTCATTATTTTACTATAGTGAATGATTGGGTTGGTTTAATCAAGAGGAGAAATAAGGTATTTGAATAATTTAGAGGCTATATCCAAAAGTGCGGGCCATTACTGATCCAATTATGCAGCAAGAAAAAATTACTGAGATTTAGGAAGCTGACAACCGCCTGGATGCATTGTTCAATTCCAATCAGAATTCCAAGAAGGAACTCCATGAGTTCAACCTTCTAATTCATACTACTTATGTTCAAATCCACCAATTGTATTATTTCACGAATACATAGTGGAATAATATTATCGTCGCCAAGCTTCAAGAACCGGATGTCGTTTCTACCCAAGAATTTGTTGTAGGTGCATCTATTTTGGTACGAAAAATGGCAAGACTTCTTGGATAATTATGCCAATTTTTCTAGAAGGACATAGAAATTGTCCTTGAGTTGGGCCTATTATCTTCCATTCCCAGGGATAAATAAGAAGATGATGTCTCGAGGCCCTCAAGTTGCATACATGGAGTACTGAGAGGCATATGATAAAGAAAGGACCCCTATCATACCACACATCACCATCCAATCGATGGTAGCTACATCTAGCAAACCCAACTTGGCCCACATAGGACACTAGTTCTTGCTTCATGATGTAACAAGCTTAATGTTTTGTTAAGTCTCATTTTAATATTTGGAGAATTTGAACATGTTTATAAGGATCATTTCTTTATTTTGAAAATATTTTCTTGGAAACTATGTTTTTTGCCCTATTTCACCTTGGTGAGTGTCATGGTTTCCTAGTAAATGGCCACCTTTTAGGAAAGGGTTTCTACTTGGGGGTCTACTTGAAGAGTCGTCATACCATTCCCGCTCATACTTTCTATCTTCCACCACTTTTTACCTTCCATCTCCCCATCTTTTAGGCTTTCGGGCTTATTGGCCCAAGAAGGGTATGTACCTCATTTCAAGGGAAGAAGGGGCCATTAGGCTCGAAGGTATCCTAGAAAAAAAATCATGAAACAAAGACTTTCCATGGGATCCCAAGAGAAATGGAACACTTCTAAAAAAAAAGTGAGGGACCCATAAAATAGTTAATTAATTTATCAATAACACATTCAAAGGTAGAGCATTTGTGCGATATGCATTTCCTTTTTAGTGCCCCTTTTTGTCTTCAACATGGAAATTCATGCAAACCAAGGTATAAAATATGTGGGCTATGAATTTCCATTTTATTTTCCCTTATTTTCTTCAACTTGGTGATGCATGAAAAATAAATAACTAATAAAAGGGCTTGGAAAAATGTTCCTTACAAACAAAAAGAGGAAAAGGATGTGGTTAGCCATCAACAAAGACAACCATAAATGAGACAATATGAGCCCTTGTATGTCATGAAACCCCATACCTATAAGTATAAACCCATCCACCTCACATTAACTACATGAATTAGAAAGGTTTCTCCTTGGGAACATCCCCTACTTGAGGAATTGGTTCACCCAATAAAGCACTATGACACTCCTCCCATATCTAAATTTGGCAAATCGTATAAGGTCTTTGAGAATTTTTTTATTTTGAAAAGAGAGGATTTGATGCACATGTTTGGGTGGTTATTTTATTGGATATGGACTACTTGGCATGGTATTTTGACTTGTGGACCCTTGGAGGGTGTACTTGTTTGTCTTTTTAGGACCTTAACATGTAAAATTTTGACCATGAAGGCACAACATAACTTGGACCTTCATTTGGGGAATGAATCCCCTAGGTTGGATGACACATCGACTTATATTTACACACATGGGGACAATATAGATGATGAACATTGATTTTGGAGGCATGGGAGGACACATTGGACAAGGAAAATATCCCCACTTTGCTCAATGTTTGGCCTTGGAGGCTCAAAATGTCATTTCCTAGAGTATGACATCATCACTTGGAAGGATATGGTTTGATGGTGCAAGGTGTTTTGATGGTGATGTGTCTTGAATTGATGGAGAGAGAGACACT
The DNA here is from genome assembly GCA_900067695.1 of Picea abies. Taxonomy (NCBI): domain Eukaryota; kingdom Viridiplantae; phylum Streptophyta; class Pinopsida; order Pinales; family Pinaceae; genus Picea; species Picea abies. The sequence goes on from CBVK0102486150.1 coordinate 6,190, forward strand.
TAGCATAAATATGACACTTATTAGTAGGACATATCGCCTTTGGAGGCCCAACAATTTTCACCCTAGGCCAAAATTTCTCTCCTAGTGGCCCAATGTCACCGTTTAGGGCATGATGTCACCCCTAAAAGGGGATTTTCCTTTTTTAATTTCGAAATTTAAAGTTGTAAAGGAAAAAGAGGAGGTCGGCCTCCCTAATTTGATGTTCAAATTTTTAATTGTTGAAAAATGGGCTTTAGATGACCTCTTATAAAAATAGGTCACCCCATTGTCATTTTGGATATAATACACTTAATAGTTATATTGTTGGCTGAAATTTTCTCCATGCTTGGGCAAGGTGCACTATCTCTTATTGGATTGTTTTGGATGTTGGTACTTTTCTTTTGGTAATGAAAATCTAGGCGCTACCTCTTGGATGCTTTGTTCTTTCTTTGTGGTGGAATATTCTTGGTAGAGAATTGTTTTACTTGCTATCTATTGGAATTAGTAAAGAATTTTCTGCATGTTGTTGTTATTTCTTCTTGTTTCATGGTTATTCCTGTCAAAACCCTTGGAGGAGTATGAGGGCATACACCCTCCACCAAGATCTATCATTTTGTCATTGAATAAGATATTGATAAGGTTGCTAGAAGGAGTAAAAATGATTACACACTCCTAGATTTACCTTGCTATATTTGTTTTCTCTAGGGAGTAAAAAGGCTTACACCCCTAGAGAAGAAACAAACCCACCACTTACACAAGAGAATCCACAAACCAATTGATAAGGCACTAATATAATTTCATTGGAGATATAAAATCATTGCATTGATATATATGAAAAGTTGATATTTTTCAACTGTCTAAGTTGGAAGGTATTCCTTATGCTTATATCTTTCTTGTGGCCTTGAGGCTTCTTGATTGGCCATCTCATTATTATTGTTGTTATATATTATTGATACAACCATTAGGGATATAGAAAAAACATCTAAACATATTAATTTACTCACTATTCTACCACTGAAATTTACTTGTAAGACTTGGTGATTATTCTACTAGTTATTGGCTAATTCTTGGGTGGTTTACTTTCTTGTTTCTGTGGTTAGAACTTGTTGTTGAAGAAATTGTTTGCTACATCCATTTCGATGTTAAAATACTTATTGATAACATCATATAACAACCCTATACCATCATCAAAATATTTCTCTAATCATTGGAATTTTATGTACTCATTGTGATCCAGGAGGATATCGGTGGCCACCCACCTATTCTAATTGGTTCACATACAATTTTCATCTTGGCAGATGTTTTCTAGATTTTTGGGTCCTAAACTCCTAGGGCCATTTTGAGGCCCTAAACAATGATTTTTGAGCTCAGCATAGTCACATTGCAGAAAAACTTAGAGTGTGATGGAAACATGTGTATTCCTAGGATAGATCTTTCCAACGAGATATCATGCGCCTAAAATGAAGATCGTATGCAAAACTTATGACCCCGAAAATTTGATCTACCAACTTACCCCATCAGGTCCCACATGAATTTTGGCACTTCATCTCCTAGGGTTCATTTTTTGGATATCTAGGGTTTTATGATTACTTCTTGATGCTAAAAAGGTCAGGAGGCCTTATTGTAATGTGCTCATATGAATGCACATATCCACCACATCTCTTCCCAGAGATTAGCTACCAACATTCAAGTAAGATTTCTTTCATTTTGCATTTTACAATTTTTTGTAGATTTCATTATTGAATAGAAGTCAAGTTTCATTATATCTCTATTATTTCTCACTGTATCTATGTGATAATGTTATATATTTGTGTTTCATTTCATTCTTCTCATAAATACATATCAATGGTATCAGAGTGGTATGATATTCATTTGTTTCTTCGTGCATGTCCCCAACGAGATCATGGTATAAGAAGTTGGGACTTGAACCTCTTGAGAATTTGCAATGTCCACCTTGCTGAAATTGATGACTACCCATGGGGGAAGAAAAGAGAGAAAATAGGGCTAGAGATCCCTTTAAATTGTTTCTTGGGGAAGCCCTTGTGCGACAAAGGAATGAGATGATGAATAATTTTGCGTAAATCCTTTGACGACTGCCAACATGTGACACATCTTCCTCGAGCAGAGGCATCATGCCCTTCAAGGTACATATCAATTTTGATATTCCTATATTTGAAATTCAGATAGATGCGGATGTTGTAGACAAATGGTTAAACCTTCTAGAAGGGTATTTTTTTGTCCATAACTTTTTCAATAGATAAAATATTAAATTTGCACTTCTTAAGGCCATCCTCCATGTCAAATATTGGTGGGAGACTTTCTGTGAGAAAAAGGAAATAGAGGAATATCCATTATTTTTAGTCACACCCACTTGGGGTTCTTTCAAGGATGCTATTAAGGAAAAATACTATATTGTTTCAAGTTACCACGACTTATATACAAGATGGACCACACTGCAGCAGGAAAGGGACCAAACAATGCTAGAGTTCAACAATGTCTTCCATACCTTGCACACCAAGATGGGTATCAAAGAATCTGAGTGACATCTAGTGCTCAAGTACCATAGTGATCTACATACATCCATCCATATAGATATGTATTTTTTGGACATCTCTTCCTTCGGCATGATCTATCGATATGATTTCAAAATCGAGCAGAAGCTTAAACAAAAGATGCATAAATTTGGGTTTGTGAACCCCCTACAGTAGAAGCAAGGAAAAGGAAACCCCAAGAAATAGAAAAAAGGATATAGCAAGGATGGACAGCCTCGGGAAAACCAATCTAAGACAAAAAAAAAAAAGGACAATGGGAAGACAAAGAAATACATTGGGAAGTGGTGCAAGTTCCATAAGATCCCTTGGCGTAAAACTGTTGAATGTCGCTCAAATAATTCATTGGTGGCTAAGGTGAAAGCCTCTCAATCATATGTGGTTTCTAAATCTGAGTCGAAACCAGAAAAATGGAGACAGATCATTGACACAGAACCTAGTGCCACCATTTCTACCACGAAGATCCATCCCGGTGAACCTGATTACCAGAGGAAGGTGATTTCCTCTTTCATTCATAGATGCGGGTGAAGGGTACTCCATTGCACTTCATCATTGATAGTGGTATCCAGAAGAACCTCATCTTAGTGGAGGTCATCAAGTGGTTGACTCTACTCAAAAAACCACACCCACAATCATACACCATCATATGGCTTTGCTAAGGGAGTGATCTTTGCATCAACAAACATTGTCACTGACCCTACCACATCAAGCCCCTCAAAGATGAGGTATTGTGTGATGTAACCCACCTTTAAGTTTGTGATGTTCTTTTAGTCCAAATTTATTTATGGAAATGCCATGCTATATATGAGTCTAGGCCTTATAGTGTTATTATTACTTTGGAAATGAAATTGTATAGGATACCCGAGGCAGTCCTACTTACTTCCATTTCCTTGATCTCTTCCAAGCAATGGAGTAAGTTCATCTCTTAGACTACGAAATGTGTCCTCTTTGTGACTCACTCTCAAAGTAAGGGGAAGGTTGAAACCACATCCATGGCCTCTGCAGTAGGTCTCTCCATGCAGTAGAAGCAAGTGGATAAGGTCGTGAAATAATACAAATACATCTTCTCCTCGCCCACTAGGGTACCTCTACACTGTCAGGCCAATATTCAATTGATATGACCCCTAGTGCACTACTACCGAATGGCCCAGTCTATTTCCCCTCTATGTTAGAAAATGAGGAAATCAAGTGCAATATCTAAGAACTTCTCGAAAAGGGGCACATTCGACCAATATCATCACCTTGTGGAAGCCCAATCATGCTTTTGAATAAGAAAGACGTGACCTGGTGACTCTGCATTGATTACCGAGCTCTAAATAAAATCACAGTCGGGAACCAATAACCAATTACCTGAATTGACATTCTCCTTGAATAGCTCAAGGGGGCCAAATACTTCAGTAAGATTGATACGATGTTCGACTATCACCAGGTCCCAATGGAGTAGACTGATGTATGGAAAACTTCCTTAAGTCCAAAGATCACAGATGAAAATGTGTCATTTACACATAGTAGGAAATAGTAAATAAGATAAGAATTAAAGTGAAATGCACAAGAATTTATCTCAACATTTAACATAAATAAACATAACACACAAGAACTCTTATTTTACAAAATATGTAACTCGTTGCAAAGAACATGATTTACACCCAACTGTAGACTTGTTGTTCTAGTTCTCAACAACAAGTCACCCTCAAGCTTGGGATTTGTATCCATAAGAGACGGTAGTGCCTAAGGCTATCTATTATCCCCCTCTCAACAATTAATTCCCACAGTCATTCCAATCCATCAACTCTCTTTCCCTTCAACCCACACAACCCAAGGAATGGGATTCCTTTCTCTACCACATAGTTCCTCAAGCTATCCCACTTCCCTCCAAGGCTCCAACATAATTTTTAAAGGTAATATATTTGTTAGGAACACCAGGAACCTATAGTTGCACAGGAATTCCCATGATAGAAAATTACTTGCTCACTTTGACACTTTCTTGCACATAATATTACTCATAGGTCTATAGCCTAATTCTCCATGAATTTACATCTCCAACCAATAGTTGTACATCATCATTATGGATTCTTTCAAGCTTCAACACTTAGAATTCTCTTACTCTCCAAAAATATGTATGCAAAAATTTCCCTTTTCTCCCATACAAATTTCCTTCTTCTCCTATGCTTGCGTGACTCACACTCTTCCCAAATATGATTGTGCTTAATCCCATACTGTCAATAATTATGTGAGGTGACTTCAAAAACGCACTCTCTTGTATTTATTCAAATATTGGATTTGGGAACACTCAAAAGGAAATAGAAGGTTCATATTAAGGATAACTTAGAAAGATGGTTTAGTTTTAATAAGCATGGATAATTCCTCCCTCTTGGACCCCTCCCCTCTCTTGTGGAAACTAAGCCCCCAAGTCTCCATCTGTGTCCATATGCAACTAGTGATACATTTTATTTATCATATTCAATATACATTATTTACATACTACATCACTTGGCCCACAACCATACATTATATTTATATCATACATTGTTAATCTAGGGATTAAAAATGGGGATGTTACATTCCCCTCCCCCTACAATTTTCATTGTCCTCGGTGCACATCACCATATAATCTTACACATTGACATACATACATTTTTACATCTAAATACTTTATAATTACTCAACTAAATAACTTGCATGGAAATTCCAACCAGCAACTTTCATTCCCCTTAACCTGCACAACCTAAGGAATGGGGTTCCATAAAATCGTTCTAATAGGAAGTATTAGAGTTGTGGCTCCATGAACTTTAGATGTCAACATGGAGTCTTCATACACTTATGTATAATTGTACCTTCATCTTTCTTCAAAAAAAAACAAAAATTTATGAGTAATCCTCCTGCATGGCCCCCTCGTTCTCCCATGTGGCATATTTAGGATCGTAGTAGGTCCATTATAACTTTACCAGGTCAATGGATTTGTCCCTGAGAAATTTTAATTTTTGGTCTAGGATGGGCATTGGCTCCACCTGAAAGTCCCCTTCGTGTTCCACTTGGATCAAAATCCAGGCAATCACATGGTTAGAATAAGGTATATATGTGTTTAATAAAGACACATGGAACACATTATGAGTTCTCATGGATGCGGGTAATGCAAGCATGTATGAAACTAGGCCTATCCTTTCTAGGACTTTAAATGACCTACTATATATTGCTACCAATTTTGGGAAACTTCCCAATCTGAGCAATCTCCTCTTGGATTTAACCTTTAAAAAAAAATCTCTCTCACTTTGAATTATCTATGTGTTCTTTCATTATCAATGTATCTCTTCTTCCTGTCCCGTGCAACTTTCAAATTCTATCGTATCTTTAAAATTTGCTTTTCCATTTCCCTTAAAAATTTTGGCCCAATAATGGCTCTATCTACTTTGTTATCCCAACTAATTGGTGTGTTACATTTTATATCATACAAGGCTTCCAATGGGCTCATGTTCAAGGATTCTTGATATCCATCATTGTAAACAAATTCCAATAAATGAAGATAGTCCTCCCACCTAGAAGGCTTGTCCATTACATATCTTCGATTATCCAATTAATCATCTTGGTATTTCCATCTGACAATGGGTGATATGTTGTAATGAAATTACAATTAATCCCAAAGCCATTAAACAATCCCTTCTAAAATTTGGAGGTGAACTTGAGATCTATTTTTGACACTATTGTATTATGAAAACTATGTAGCCTATCAATATCCTTTACATAAATTTCTAGCAAGCTTGTTTTAGTCTACATTTTACAGTTTCAACATATTTCTTTATTGAATAGAAGCTAGGTTTTATTGTATCTTTGTTATTTTTTATTGTATCTTTGTGTTAATAATATCGATCTGTATTCATTTCTTTCTACTCATAAAATATGGATCAGTGGTATCAAAGTAGTCTGCTCCTTGTCATTCTTAGTGCATGTCCTCAACGAGGTCATAGTACAAAGAGTTGGGTCTCAAGCTTGTTTCTCTCAAGGAAAAGAGATTTTGCACACCCAAGAAACCTTACATGGCCGGATAAAAGAAAAATGGCAGGACAGGAGATCCTTTCAAATTGTTGCTCGAGGAATCTCTCGTGCAACAGAGGACCGAGATGATGGATAGTTTTGCACAAATCCTTTGATGACTACCAATAGGCGACACAACTTCCTTGAGAGGAGGCGTCGCCCCCTTCAAGGTATAGATAAACATTGATATTCCTATATTTGAAGGTTATATAGATGCAGATGTTGTAGAAAAATGGTTGAATCTTCTAGAAGGGTATTTTTCTATCCATAACTTTTCCAATAGAGATAAGATTACATTTGCACTCATCAAATCCATCGCCCATGTCAAATATTGGTGGGAGACTTTCTATGAGAAAAAAGAAACAGAGGAACCCTCATTATTTACAGTCACACTCACCTGGTATTCCTTCAGAGATGTTATTAAGGAACAATAGTACCATGTTGGAAGTTATGATGACCTGTATACAAGATGGACCACACTATGACAAGAAAGGGACCAAAAAGTGCCAGACTTCACAAATATCTTCCATACCTTGTGCACCAAGTTGGGTATCAAATATTATGAGTGACATATGGCCCTCAAGTACCATGGTGGTTTACATATATACAACCAAATAGAAATGGATTTTTTGGACATCTCGTCCTTGGGCGTGGCCTATCGATATGTTGCCAAAATTAAGTAGAAGCTTAAACAAAAGACGCAATAGTTTGGGTCTGGGAACCCTTCACAGCAGAATAAAGGAAAGGGCATCCCCAACCCACGGAACAAAGGGTAGATCAAATATGGCCAACCGTAGGACAACCAGTATAAGACGCAAACAAATAAGGATAATGGAAAGATGAAGAAAGACATTGGGAAGTGGTGTGACTTCCATAAGAGCCCCTGGAATAACATTGTTGATTGCTTCTCAAAGAAATCATTAGTGGCGTAGGTGAAAGCAGATGAATCAGATGCGGGTTTCGAATTAGAGTCAAAAACAGAAAAGGGGAGACAGATTATTGACGTGGAACCCAGTGCCACCATTTCTACCACCAAGATCCAACCTAATGAACTTGATGATCCAGAGGAAGAAGAGCACCTCTTTGATTCATAGATATGGATGAATGGTACTCCGTTGCACTTCATCATTGATAGTGGTAGCTAGAAGAGCCTCATCTCAACGGAGTTCATCAAGTGGTTGGCCCTGCAGACAATGCCACACCCGCAACCATACACCATTGAATGGCTCCACCAAGGAAGTGATCTTCCCATCAGCTAATAGTGTCACTTTTCCTACAACATCAAGCCCTTCAAATATGAGGTATTGTGTGATGTCGCTCCCCTTAAAGTTTGTTATGTTCTTTTGGGCCAACCTTATTTATGGAAACGTCATGTTGTATACGAGTCTAGGCATCATAGTGTTATTATTACTTTGGACATGAAATTGTATAGGATACCCAAGGTAGTCCCACCTACTGTCATTTCCTTGATCTTTTCCAAGCAAGGCAGGAAGGTCACCTCTCAGAATAGGAAGTTTGTATCCTTCATGATTTTCTCTCAAAGTGAGAAGAAGGTTGCAACCACAACCATGGCCTCTGTGGTCGTTCTCTCCACGTATCAGAAACAAGTGGATAAGGTCATGGAAAGATACAAATACATATTATCCTCACTCATTAGGGTACCTATACATTGTTAGGTCAAGCATTCAATCGTTTTGACCCTCGACGCACCACTACCCAATGGGCCAGTCTATCAATGCTCTCTATTAGAAAATGAGGAGATCAAGCATCAGATCCAATAACTACTCCAAAAGGGGCACATATGACCCAACTCATCACTGTGTGGAAGCCCAATCATGCTTGTAGAGAAGAAAGACGAGACATGGCAACTTTGCATCGATTATTGGGCCCTAAATAAAATCACAGTCAAGAACCGGTACCTGATTCTCTGAATTGATGATCTCCTTGACTATCTCAAGGGGGGGAATACTTCAGTAAGATTGATCTGAAGTCTGACTACCATCAAGTCCCAATAGAGCATAAAGATGTATGGAAAACTGCCTTCAATTCCAAAGAAGGTCTTTTTGAATGGTTTGTCATTCCCTTTGGTTTGACGAATGCCCCATCAACTTTCATGAGGATGATGGATGATATATTGCATCCTTTCACCAATTATTTTGTGGTGGTGTATTTGGATGACATCCTCATCTTCAAAAAGGGTTGGGCATAACACTTACAACATATTCAATAGGTTCTGTACACTCTATGGAAGAACAAGCTATATGTAAATTTGGAAAAATGCTCCTTCATAATTAATAGGGTCCAATACCTAGGATACATAGATGATGAGCATGGGATGCATGTCAATCTAGCTGATATCTAGGTCATTCATGGCTATCCATCCCCGACCAAACTCAATGAGCTTCAAAGCTTCTTAGGCCTTTCCAATTTCTATCACAAGTTCGTGTTGGGATTCTCCCATATTACATGGGCCCTTAGCCAAGCTACCAAGGGAGGTGGAAAGGAAAATTTCATGTGGGGCTAGTTACAATAGAAAGTGTTCGATGATTTGAAGCAACGATTGTGCTCATCCTTGGTGCTCTCATTTCCTAACATGAAACAATCTTTTTAGATTGAGACAGATTCTTTGGATTATGTTGTGGGCACATTTCTCACTCAACACAGACATCCAGTGGCCTATCATAGTGAGACACTATTAGATATCATTCGTAAGTACCCCACTTATGAAAAACAAATGTACTCCATTGTAAAAGAGTGCTTCCATTGAAAGCATTACATTATTGGGAAGGATATAGTAATCCACACTTATCAAAATCCTCTATAGTTCATGCAGACACAAGGAAAATATCTTAGTGACCACCATCAGAAGTCATCCACATACTTTCAATAGTTCCATATAAACATAAAGTATAAGAAAGGGAGAACCAAGCACATCATTTACTACCTTAGTCTACTTCGAATTGCAACACTAATAATAATGCTACACTCCTACAACCATGAGACCTATGGATGACCCCAACTCTACGAGAGGGATCCATACTTTTCCACTACCTATGATATGTTGGGCACAAACACAAATTTCATTGATTTCCATATTCAGGATGGGTTGTTGTGCCATCTGGGCCATCTCTACGTTCCATCAAGAGAGCAAGCAAAGATGATTTGGGAAGCTCACTACAGTCGGGTGGAAGGAAAATTCGACATAGAAAAGGCAATGGTAGTGATGCAATGAAATTTATATTGTCCCAAAATTCGACAGGAGGTCAACAGGCATATTAGGTCTTGCATGATCTCTTCCATTGAAAAAACATATAATAAGAAATAAGGTATGTATAAGCCTCTTCCTACTCTCGTAAGGCCATGGAAATCCATCTCGATGGGCTACATGTCAGGCCTTCCTTCAACCAAGAAGGGAAATAATTGTGGTTTTGTGGTTGTTGATCGATTTTCAAATATGGCAATTCTGGAGACTTGCAAGAAGAGCATCACAGTGGAGTCCATTGCCAATATCTTCTTCGAACGAGTGTGGGTAAAATTTGGGATAATACAAACCATCATCTCATATCGGGACACTCAGTTCCTCAAAACATTCTAGTCGAGATTCTAGTCACTGTTGGACACCAAGCTCATAAATCCACTTCCTTGCACCCCCAAATGGATGGCCAAACCTAGGTCATCAACATGATGATCATGCATATCTTGTGCATGTACAAATCCAAGCATACATGTAGATGGGAAGATAGTCTTCTCTATGTTCAAAAAATTTACAATAGAGACATACATAAAATCGACCACAACCCCTTTCAGGTGGGGTTGATATTTCAACCATTGGGTCCCATGGATGTTGCACTACCACTTGTGTCGACATAGGAAGAATCATCCCATGCTTAAACCGAAGCCGAAAAAACCACCCAGTTCATTGAATGAATCCATCACATTCACCAACAGGTTCAAGATATTTTGCAGAAGTCCAATGCCAAGTACAAGCAGTGCCATGATCAACACTGGGTGCCACACAATTTTCAGGTGGGAGATAAATTTTGGTTGCACTTGCAGAGAGAACACCTTAAAATACCCCATTATAATCTTCTTCAACTCTACTATGGACCTTAAACCATCACCAGGGATATGGTTGAAAATGATTTTTAGCTCAACATTTTCCCCTTCCTTGTCTTTCACCTAGTATTTAATGTGGACCTCCTTCAACCATACTTTCAACCATTATTGAACACCTTAGAGATAGAAAAATAGTTTACATTGACAAAGATCAGCACAGACTACATGGAACATGCATCCACTGATCATATCATGGACACATAGGTCAAGGGAACTCACCAATAGAAGCTTCATCTTTATCGTGTTCTCAAAGTGGGGCAACTCCTGCACCAAGGCAAGTGGCTCACCCAAGGCCAAATTCAACATAA
>CBVK0102486191.1:0-12871 GCA_900067695.1 Picea abies
TAGTCGTAGTGCTAGGTTTGAGCCCCAGCGTGCCTAGGATTCCTTTGGGTTAGCTTCCCATGTCTTTGAAATCATAATAGGAGGTGTAGGCTTTGACTCAGAGATGGTGTCAGCATCCTCAACAAAGATTGAAGCTGAAAATGGTGTGTTTGAGGAAGGTACGCTTGTAAAAGAGCCTTCTCAAGAGTTGAAACCACGAAGAAGAGGGAGGACTAGAAAGGATACGACCAAAAGGGAGGAAACCTGCCTTTTGGCTAAGTTGAGCACATGTCTAATTGTTGAAGAGTTTGTGGAACTTCCTCGCTTGTTGGAGCCAATTGGGATTATCGACAAAGGAGACAGGAGTCAAAAGGGAAGGGGAAAAGCATCGGGTCCTCACATCAAGAGTCCCATTCAACAGCTAGAGCAGGCTAAATTTGCGATAGCCAAGCTCTACCAAGAAAATGGAGAACTATGACATTAGTTGGTGACGAAATACCAGGGGATAACGTCATCGCAGGGTCACGTAGGAAGCATGGTTTTGCTTCAGAGATGACTCTAGGAAGCCAAGGATACAATTGTGCAATTACATGAGGTGTATCATGTGGCGGAGGAGAGGGACACAGTGTCAGGCGCCAACAATGACTTGGGGAAAATTTCATATGTGAGAAAGACATAATGGGTGATCTTGCTCCTTACATCCTCTTGGGTGTTGCTCTAGACAAAATTTCCCTTTTTTGTTCTTTCGTTGTAAAAGTATTCTTGGTTTTACAAAATTTCCCTTTTTTGTTCTTTCGTTGTAAAAGTATTCTTGGTTTTATGGCTACCGGGCCAGTTGGTCATGGTGTGACCTAGTTGTATGTAATATAAACTTGGTGGGATCCCTTAATATTAAATATCAGAAGTATTTTGAAGGTATTAAGCTTTCTTATAGGCAGTTAATCCATGTTCCTTATCACAAATTATTAGTTCATACACATCATTAAATCTCGCAATCTTTATTGTTGTACCGATGTTTTGTTGATAAGTTTCTTCTTGTGAGATATCCGATGTTAATTGATGCTTACACGATGTTATAAACCCTGGACCATAAAAAATAATTAATTATAAAAGGCATTCATTGGTAGGTAAGTATCTTAATTGGTACTTCACTCATGTCAACGTATCGAGGTTCGAAGGTCGACGGTGTCACTCTTCCCTTTGCGCGGCATGTACTATTACATATTTCTGTCGAAGCCGATTGAATCAGTCTTTGGAAAAATCCTTCTCGAGGTTTATTCATAGGAAAGAATCATTTCATTAGTCGATGTTGATGAGGGTTGGTACTCGGCTACTTTGACTCCCCAAATGGTTTTCACCACCATCATCTTCCGTTGATGCCAAAATTCTCTTGTGAGTCGGTGAAAATTCTGGGTCACTGATTCCTTGAGTAGTTGTTAAGTATTTTAGAGTTAAGATGCTTCTTCATTGTATGTTCAAGTGAACTTTTAATCAATTAAAACGTGAAACATATAAGACAAGCGAAGGATCAGTTTTATGCCGAGGTGAAAATAGTCAAAATTAAAATAAAGGGTGGTACTTTAGGGTTTGTTGAGTACTCAACACTCCCTTATGTACTTCATTTACAAATTGCGAGTTTTAATCGAAACTTACGAAATCAAGGTGAAAAAAAATTCTTTTAGGAAGAAGATAAAGAAAGCACATCTAAATCTTTTTTGTTTTCTCTTATAAATCTAACTAATCTTGAATTGTATAAACTATGAAATGCAGACATGAAGGTAGTCAAAAGTTGAACCAAACATTCTGGTTTCATTAATATGTAAATGAAAAAATTGAGAAACACAAAGGAGCTAACCTCTTGCTAGTTAGCGAGGTGTGTCCAAGCGTCTGTATGAGTGAAGAACATCCAACTGCCATGCCCAAGAGAGAAATATGCAATATACTTTATTATTGTTCTAAATAAATTTAAAACATGTATTGGCAATTGAGATTTAATAACAGAGGAGGGAACACAAATTGAACCATGTGATCTTATAATTGCACATAATTACAGCAAGATAAATCTAAGTGTAATTTATTTCATTTCATCATTCAACTAAAAATCAAAGATAAATCCTATCATTCGAATTGGAGATATGATCACAGGATTTATATCTGGAGCAAAAAATTATAGACTATATTTACAACATAAGTATCCCAAACATAATAGATCATTAAGTCTAAAGCTATCAAACCTACTAATATATCAGGATTGATAAAACATAAATGAAAACATCATTTACAAAAGGCTAAAGAAAAAATGCATATATGTTGTTTCATTAAGTCTTGGAATCACTAGTCCATCTTATGCTCCTTGCCAAGATGATTTCCTTTACAAAATGTAGAGTATTTAAAGAGTTTATGAAAACTAAACTTCCTATCCTCTAAGATAGGATCAGATCTCAAAATATCTAAAACTTACAAATACAGAGGGCCTAGAACTACTCATGATCAAACTATATCTTCAAAATTTATGAAAGTTCTCTCCTATTTACAAAATAAGAAAAAAGATATAGCTAATCAACTAAGTCAAGCATGCTCCATCCCATAAGATCAACATTAGATACACCTTGTCCTGAAAAAATGAAATGAGAGCAAGTTAGACATTTCATTAACTAACACTTTCTAAATTTATATGAAAAAATGACTTGGCTACAAAATCTCTCGATTATGTAGCCAGTCTTATTATTGGTAACAAAAATCCAAATTGATTAGAAAAAAATAAAATAAAGAATGACTGTAACAAAAATCAATCTTACCATTTAACTAATAACAAAACTTGGATCATGATATCTCATAATTTATCATGGCCTTTACACCGTTAGTGTTTTTTATAACAATATTGCTTGTCCTTTTTAGATGCTTCGCTTGTCTCTGTGCATTGGCCTTGAATTCACAGTTTTTTGTTTGCCAACGATTCATTGTGAGTCTTGAGAGCTTAGATCCTTGCTTGGAGAATGGAGATGTCTATATAGTACTTCCCTATCCAATGCAAGCAAACTTCACAATGTACATAAGGGGTGATCTCTTGAGGAAGCATGTAATTTTGTGCTAAAACATCAACACTACCCATTGTTGGCCTTTGACCGAACTTAATACCTGTAAACCCCTTGCTATATTTTAGACATGGTGGGAGATTATTGACATAATTGTAAACCCCTTGCTATATTTTAGACATGGTGGGAGATTATTGACATAATAAAATGGTTGGTATGGTTTGGAACAATTCACATCTTCCTGTGATAGAAACCTTTCAATCTCGGAGTCAAAATCCTCATGGATATCGATCAAATCGATTGAGCTCACATGAGGCTTAGATATATTATGTAGACTCCTTGAAATGAGTCGACCATCGCTCTTCTTATGAAACCCTAACATTTCTTGATTCTTCTTTGACTGTTTGCAAGGATTTGTACTGTCAGATTTTACATTATGGTTAGGGAAAACAATTGGTTCAAGCACACAAGTTTTAATAAACTCAAAACTAATATCATGTTGCTGAACCAACAACAACTTAATCAAACCATGGTGAAAGAGGCTAGAATCTAGATTTTGCTTCTTGTATCTTTTCGACATTTTATACAGACTCAACAAGTAAAATGGCATGTTTAAATGGAAGCCAATAAAATTCATGAGCAATCACACATGGTAAAGGAAAACCATGCCATAACGGCCTTCACAGGTAATAAATTGTTTTAAAACAGTCAATAGACGGTGCCATCTAACCTTGAGTAGGGAGACCAAAATACCTTTGTCACAACACCCAATCTTTTTGGAGGTGACGAAAAGACTCCATGGTCATTTTTCCAATTTCGAATTTTTGAACCACTTTTGACTAGTGAGAGGGAGCACTGTTGCTTCACTCAAAAAATCTTCGGTGATTTCCAACTGCAAATCACCAACCTTTGCCCTGTATCCATCAAACTTTAGGTCAAATTATTTGGCCACTTGCAAGTTATAACCTTGGAACTTCTTAATAAAAAAATCCCAACCCTAGCTCTTCAAATCCTCACTCGCATCATCATAAAGAAATAATGTTTGAGAGCCATTTGGCTCTATTCGAACGATAAGGGACATTAAGGGTTCGACTAGATTGTAACAGGGGAGACCCAAACTAACTATGGGCTTAGGAGGTAGAAATAAAAGAGGCAAGTCTGATTTGATACCATGGAAACAAAACTAGCAACACACCAGTGCGACCATAACATAAGTATAAGGGTTTCAGTCACAAAATTCGATCATTTTTGGTAATGAACGTTTTGGGTACATAGCATAACACAAGACCTTAGATTGTAATGAGAGGCCTGTCAGCTCAACCTGATAGCTAAAATGAAGTACAACATACGATCCTAGTGTGTTTAATTCCCATGTTATGTAATGGATATACTTGATTTGCAAAGGTTAGGAATGGATACATTTTTACAATGAAAATGCAAATCGATTCTTGGTATAATAGTTTATTTATCAAAGGATCCAAACAGATAATCTCATAGTCCAAAAGCAAATCGACATAAGTATTTCATCGATATATGATAATCTGAAAAAAAAAAAAAAACATTCCAATAAGATACATGAGGCAGATGTAAGCACATTGACCCTTTTAAAAACCAAGCTTTGGATAGAGTTAAAATGCGAAATTAAGTTTTCATGCTTGATTCATGCTTTCAGTCATGAATCAAGCATGAAAACATAATATAAAAATAAAAACAAGAATGATCAAACATATTTTTTTACAGGATGAGGCATAGGCAGCTACATGAGGTGTCATTTGTCATTCAAAATAGCAAAAACATGTAGGGATGTCAACAATGGAGACTCACTAGGAGAAGCAGTTATCTTTGCATCATCAATGAGTGCATGTTAGGACTGACCATAATGATTAACTATCAAAGAACAACTGAAGGAAATCAAGCATTTCAATCAAATTCCAACAATTATCACACAATCCATCTTCAGATGTCTTTCTGTTCAAATGAAATCCAGTGAATTTTTTTAATTATGAGAGAAACGAAATTTAAACCAATGACTCTGATACTGTTGACAGGGCCCCTACTGATAGCAGACATCCATATCCTCGACAGGTATTTCTATTAACACACTTTGATGCCTCTACCCTGTCTAAGAATTTTCAATTCAAAATGAAGGGCACTTACGATAAATATCAAAATTTATACCTGATAATTTTCTTGAACCCAACATTGCTTCGCTACCAGAAGGCTTGTTCAGTACCCCGACGAAGTTGTCTTGGCATCAT
Source organism: Picea abies (assembly GCA_900067695.1). Taxonomy (NCBI): domain Eukaryota; kingdom Viridiplantae; phylum Streptophyta; class Pinopsida; order Pinales; family Pinaceae; genus Picea; species Picea abies. Next base: position 5,273 of record CBVK0102486191.1, read on the forward strand.
GCATGCATTTAACCACCACTAGTAGACCTGTTCAGTATCTCGGCGGGTTTACAGACACTTCCCACAACTCTCTAGAAATTATTTACAATCAGACATAAATTTAATGATATTCAGAAGAGTGGGGTAATGCTGAAAATTTCAGTTTTCATAACACTTGATATTTTCCAGCCTTGATTTTCTCTTGATAACCTCCATTATGATCTGAAATTATTTTTCTGATTAAGAATACTTTTCAAGGACAAGAAGGCATACTTGAGTTGTTTTCTTTAAAACTTGGACAGCGTAAAGAGATTTAATGATGATCATGTATGCTCATGATTGTAAAGTGAAACCAGAAAAACTACTTCGAACAGAAAGTTTCTTCAGTTGGTTTGTGTTTTAGCAATTTACAACATTGATGCTTTGAAAATACCTTGACTGTTGCTTCATAATGAGGCATTCTAGTTTCCCTTTCATGCACTAAAAGGTGAGACAGACATAAGTTTATTTAGAAAGAATTGAAAACACACAAAATGAAAAGAAACAAAATCATAAAAATAGAAGTAAATCAAAACAAAAAAAAATATGTACAAAGGTGGATTTGGATTTATCAAGAAAAATACCATTTGAGAGCTTGGCCATTCACCGGGAAGGTGTCTGGTTGCCCCTCCAAATTGTGTAGACAGAAAGAGCTGGGACCTAGTTTTTCAGTGATGACAAATGGGCCTAACCACAAATTTTGGAACTTGGTATGTTCTCCTTTTCCCTCGTGAGGTCTATCCCATTTGAGAACCAGGTCTCCTACCTCGAAGTTTCTATCCGAAGAGGAGTTTGAATCAAACCATATTTTCACAATCTGATGATGTTGATCCATCTTCTTCTTTTCCCACGCTCTTACTTCCTCCAGTTTTAATAAGGCATTGATTCGAATTTCCAGAGGAGGGCAGACCTCTTCTTGGACTTTCTACGATAATTGCAGAGATGAGAGTAAAACATGAGGAGGTATGATTGCTTCTCTCCCCTAAATGAGAAAGAAAGGAGAATTACCAACAGAGTCCTTGGGAGTTACTCTATCAGCCCATAATGCATTAAACAAAGATTTGTGACAATTCTTGTGGTTTTTGGATATTGTCCTCTTAATGATCTTGATTAGATTCTTGTTTGTTAATTCTGCCAGGCCATTTCCTTGTGGGTAATAGCTAGCAGAAAACTTCAATTTGATCCCTTTTTATAAGGCGAATACATTCATATCGAGGGATGAGAAATAATATGCGTTATCAAAGACTAAACATTCAGGAATACCGAATCTAGTAATGATATTCGTGATAAGGAAAGATACTACCTGATTCATGTTTACCACTTTCAAAGGTGCATCTTCAGACCATCTAGTAAAATAATCCATTGTTGTAATGATATATTTATGTCTTCAGACCATCTAGTAAAATAATCCATTGTTGTAATGATATATTTATGTTGTTTTAAAGAAGCGGGGTTAATTGGCCCTATGATGTCGAGACCCCACTGTTGAAAAGGTGAATCCACAGTAACAGACTGCAAAGGGAATGCTACCTTTTTCACTCGTCCAACATCCTTTTGGTAGATTATGCATTTATGACATAATGCATGTGCATCCTTAAATAACATGGGCCAATAGTACCCATCTATTAACACTTTTTGAGCAATGGTGTCCCCACTGAAGTGTCCACCCGCTTCACCTGCATGTAGTTCAGATAACACTTTTTCTGATTCTTCTTTTTCCAAACAATGCATAAGAACACCATCAAAATTATTTATACATCATTTATGAGTTGGAAAGATGCAAATTTTAACATGAGTGCCCTTCTATTTTTAGGATCAAGATAAAGAGGAGAAGATCCATGTGTCAAATAAAATTTATATCATCGTACCAAGAATTGGTGACTTGTGTACAACAGATCTGATTTTCATTATGTTGATTTACAATTGAGATATTAATTTGACTTTTTAGTTCTTCAACTGAATCAGCCACTAGTTTACATAGGCCTTGACCTTTAAAAATTTGTACAAGAGTTATTTCGAGGTCGTATTCTTGTAACAATGTCATCCAATTTGCCCGTTTTTCACCCAGTTCCTTTTGTACTAATAAGTTTCTTACATGCAAGGGACAATGACTTTAGTTCTAGATTTCAACAGATATGATCAGAAGTGTTTCACTTCTTTAAAAATAGCATATGCCTATTGATCTACAGTTGGGTAATTCATTTCAGCCCCTTTAAAAGACGAGCTCATGAAGGAAATAGGGATTTCATTGCTTTCATCATTTTTCTTTGTTAACACGATAGTGTAATATCATTCGGAGGAGAAAGTGTAAAGAGTGAAATCTTGTGAGAAATCATGACTCATCAAGGAAGGGTCTTCCACTATGGATTTTTTGATGGAAACAAAGGATTGATTTTCCTGTGGTCCCCAATGATATTGAACATACTTTTTAATTAAATTTTGCAGCAGTCTTACCATTTCTGAAAAACTTGGGACAAATCTTCTGACAAAATTAATCGGGGGGGGGAGGGGAGTTTGGAAATGTCTTGAGTTCTTTAAGGATCGATGATCATTCTGTCATTGGACACTATGAACCTGAGCAGTTTTCCTTGTTCCACTGCAAAGACTGAATTCTTAGGGTTGAGAAATATGCCATACTTGCAACATCATTCTAGAACAGTCCTAAGGTGAGACAAGTGATCTTTCTTGTTCTTGGAGAAGACGATAACTTCATTAATATAGACCACTACTAATTGATTTATGAGGCCATGAAAATCAATGTCCATTACTCTTTGGAAAGTGGCCCCGACATTTATGACTCCGAAAGGCATCTTCCTGTAGGCATAGGTCCCCCATGGGATACAAAAAGTGGTTTTTAACTGGTCTGCTAGAGACATGAGGACCTGATTGTATCCCAAAAAACCATATAACAGTGAAATTATTTCAGAACTGGATACCTGCTAAAGAATTTGTTCCATTGGAGGAACGAGATAATTGTCTTTGTCAGACGCTCGGTTCAAGTTACGAAAATTGACACAGAGTCGAATTTAGCCACTTTTCTTCCTTACATGAACTAGATTCGACACCCATTGTGTGTTTCTCACCTAGAAGATTATATTTGGATTCAATATTTTATTTAGTTCTTTCTTGACAGTTGGCTCCAACTTAGGGTGCATATTTCTTAGCTTCTGCTGAAAAGGTTGAGTCTGGGGTTTCATGGGGCTGATATGTTGTATTATATTAGGGTGAATTTTTTTTAAATCATCATATGTCCAGGCAAAAGCATCCTTGAATTATTTAAACAGATTTATAAAAGAAGATCGTTCTTGCTCAAAGCATCCCATTCCAAAATTGATATTTTGTGGATTATCTTTAGTCCCTAGATTTATCATTTCATGTATGTTGTATTATATTAGGGTCAAAAGTTTTTAAATCATCATATGTCTAGAAAAAGACATCCTTGAATTCTTTAAACAATTTTATAAAAGCGGACCATTCTTGCTCGGAACATCCCATTCCCAAATTGATATTTTGTGGATTATCTTTAGTCCCTAGATTTATCATTTCATGAGTCAAGGAAGAACTATTCATTTTATAATTTATCGACCCTCTAAATTTATCATGCAAATCATAAAAATTCTCTAGTCTTACCATGGATTTAGGAATAGATTTTACCAAATTAGATGTCGATTAGAGAGATCTAGGATCTGATATTACCGTGAAATTGTGGATATTTTCATCATGAGTGCCTTCATCGATAATTGCACCTTGGAAAGTGTCCTCCATATTCAAAAAGTTGATGATCTATTGATCATCGTTGGACACTCTCCAATTAGTGATGTTGTCCAAGATCAACGGTCTGAAAAATAATTCAATTGAAAATGCATTCAGAGAGAGACCTTATGTGGGAAAAAGTTTAGAAGAAAGGTTAGGCAATAGGTCAGCCTCATAATTACTTAATCTAGGAATGAAATTGATGTTAAATGCTAAAAAATTGTTTATCATATTCCATACCTCAGTTTGGTAACTTTTCAGATGTGGTGATGGGCAATGTATGGAATTTCTTACCTGCTTGACCACAATTTCCGAATCACCAAATACCATTAAGTTCCTTACGTCCATATCTATAGCTTTCTTGAGTCCTTGCAAAAGTGCCTCGTATTCGGTGTTGTTGTTAGTGTATTCGAACTATAATTGACAGGCGATGAAATTTTTATTACCTACTAGGTCGATCAGTACACATCCTACACCATCTCCTTCTTTGGATTTGGATCCATCGAAGTAAAGTGACCATATCTGAGCCTTGTTGGCAGTGTTTGGCACATTCAGCAAAGCTGCTGACTGAGTAAAGGTCATGAGCTCTGATTGTTTCTCTCGATCGAGAAGTTTCATCTATGAAGTTACCAAAGAAGGTGTTCATTCCCTACATTTTGAATGAATTAGTGGATGCAATAAAGGTTCATTCAGATCATTCATATCTGTCACGGTATGCTTCAGATAGTGTTCATGGTTTATCCTAATTTTATTTGGCTACCCATTTTCTGGTAACCAGAAATGAGACCAATCTGTGGCAAAGTACCCATGTAGTTGTTCGGACCAGTTCCTGCTCAAGAACAAACAATAGAATTTAGGGATGTCAACAACAATGATATCAATAATTTGGTGAACCTTAGGATTAGAATATAACCTAACCACACCATTCTTAAGTTCGTCGATTACCTTAACGTTTGTCCGATTGAGCTAAATGATTTTAAGACTAGAAAGTTGAACTTCTACATTAATTTTTTGGCAAAAAGATAAAGGCATCACATTCAATGATGCCTCAGAATCCACCATGCAATTATGTACATTTCTATTGAAAATTTCAAAAGTCAGTAAGAAAGGTGGGACATTTTTTCGAGTATTAACAACAGAATTCTGTTGATTTTTTGTCGCTGTCCCTGAAACAATTTTATCTACATTTGATACAGTTTTTTTTTGTCGCTGTCCCTGAAACAATTTTATCTACATTTGATACAGTTTTTTCTGTTGAATCCCTTTTATCAGAAAGTTTGCGTGTGGTTTTAGCAGGGATCTTTTTTGTTGTTTTAGAAATGATTTTTGCAGTTTTCTTGTTGCTAGAATCATTGTTTTTGTTGTTTTTTGCGATATTCTGAAGCATTTTCTGCAGAATCAGAGGAAATTTCAAAAGCTCATAAACATAAATATTATCTCTTAGTTTTTTTAGATCTTCAATCAAGTCATATTCTAAAACTGGGGCTGCTAAATTATGTTTTATTTCATCTTGTTTCGATTGTTTCAGAGGCACATTGTTACTCATTTCGGAAGAGGGTTTTCTCTGTGCTTTGCTTCTGGTGTTGTAAGGATGAACAATTTCAAAGTTTGCTTGAAATATACTGTCATAAAAATGTTCGAAGATATTGGGAGATGAGTCCTCTTCTTCAACTACTTCTTCCTTGACTACGTCTTCATAACTTTTAGGAGGGGAAAAGTTATCATGTGCTTCAAGAATAGTTTGCAAAGCGTATTGTAAACTTTCAAAACTAGGACCTTTAGGGATAGGATTTGGCCGGTTTGGGGGAAAAGTTTTTCTAAAATGAGGTTTAAAACTTCCTTTGCTTGAGGATGATTCTTTGGCCGATATCTTCAAGTCTATGACTTGATTTGATAGTTTTTGAAAATCTTTCTGCAAGCTTTCCAGGTCTAGAGTTTCTGGTTGTCTTTTGGCTTGGGGAGGCCTTGCAAGGATTTCAATTTTCTTTTTAGAGGATGAAGTTGTTTCATATTAATTATTGAGATTGTCTTTAAAACTTAATATGCCCTTTTCGATTTGGCTTGCCTCCTTGAAGGATTCTAGTAATAGAGACGTTTTAGACCTTTTAACCCAAATTGATATATTATTATGCAGGGCTTTGGTGTAATATGTGAAAATGAGACTTTATACAGGCATTGAATCTACAAGAATTTGATACCTTAATGTGAGGAGTCTTTGGTTAAAGTATTTTACTTTCTCCTTAGGGTTCATTTTTAGGCTGTAGAGTTCCATTACCAAGACTTCTGGGGTTTTATCATCTCCAAAATTCTCTAAGAAACAAGTTTCAAATTTGTCCCAAGAGACAATGGTCTAGAGTTGCTGAGAGAAATACCATGTAGAGGCATTTCCATCAAACATATAAGGAAAGAGTGTACATACTACATCCTCATGCTCTACACTTTTGAGTCTAATGGCCAACATGAATTTCTTTATGTGATCCTTGACAGATTTATTAGAATCCGAATCAAATTTAGGTAACCATTTCTCCGAGTGTTTTGGCAATGGGTGTTGGGTTTCAGGTACAACCATGACATCCTGATCAAGCCATGGTCTAGTGGGATTGTTTTGGTTTTACATGGGTGTAGGTGGTTTCGAAGGTTGAGATGGTTCAGATGAGGAACTTCCTTCGTCAAAGGATTCTCCTCCTGAAGAGGATGGAGATGAATGAGGTGTTGAAGTTGGAATACCGGATCCTCCAACTCCAAGAGTAGGGGTATGGTCAGGATCTATGATATTATCTCCTAAAGGATCTAGACATAGACCAATGCCTTCAATTTTCTCTCGGATATCCAAGAAATCTAAAGGTTGGTTGAGAGGTCTACCAGGTTGTCTAATATGGGCCAAAGCACTGTGGGTCCTTAAGAGTGACTAACGAACAATTTCTTATACGTCAACCCCTTGAGGGTTTGGTGTTACTAGCTCAACAGGGATCTCAAGATTTTCGTTCGAGGTAGTTGTTGTTTCAGAAGTAACGTTGTTGTCTGAGCGACTATGTGTTACTACAGGGGAGCGAGTGTGGGTGGGGTGGAGTTTTGCGACTTCCACATGTCATCAATTATATTCAGGCCCTCCTTCTAGCGCCATTTGTTGGTGGGCAAAATTGACCATCTGACAACTAGAAGAACGAGTCCAGTCCAGGGTTGTTCAAGTAACCCAAGATGTTTGGTGTAACTCGTTCTGACAGGTTTAATGGCTCCGCTAGCCAATCTAAAATCCTAAAAGAAAAATAAAAAAAAGAAAGAAACAACTAATTAATTGCTAAATGTTATATTATATATGTACATATGCTCTAACATAACTATTGCAGGTGTATTGAAGCAGAAAATATACAAATCTCCCTTATGTACATCATTTACAAATTCCAAGTTTTAATCGAAACTTACGAAATCAAGGTGAAAATAATTCCTTTTGGGAAGCAGATAAAGAAAGAACATTTAAATCTTTTATGTTTTATATTACAAATCTAACTAATCTTGAATTGAATAAACTATGAAATGCAGACGTGAAAGTAGTCAAAAGTTGAACCAAACATTATGGTTTCATTAATATGTAAATGATAGAATTGAGAAACACAAAGGAGATAACCTGTTTTTAGTTAGTGAGGTGTTCCCAAGCGTCTGTATGAGTGAAAAACATCCAACTTCCATGCCCAAGAGAGAAATCTGAAATAGACTTTATGACTGTTCTAAATAAATTTAAAACATGTATTGGTAATTCAGATTTAATAACAGAGGAGGGAACACAAATTGAACCCTGTGATCTTATAATTGCACATAATTACAACAAGA